>OV651818.1:18973614-19084895 GCA_927349885.1 Psylliodes chrysocephalus
AAAACTACTTTTTAAAAACAAAATTTCGTTAGTAGGAGTGCCTATTTACTTCTTACTTAGATTAAATGTTTAAAATTTTACTTTTTTAAATTAATGCATTATGAAATCTATTTTCTGAAATATGTATTTAATGCCTAATATTTATTGAAACCCCTTAATGCGGATCTGAAGTATTCAGCTCAAAGAATCATGGCGACTTTATGTCAAAACGTCAACAAATATTTACCGCTGAAAACGAAAATATTTCTTATTTTTCATAACATTGACACTTATAATATTTGTATATACAATTTTTCACCATACATAGTGGCATTTTCAACTTGAAATTGAATAACTAAAACACTTTAAATTGCTAATAAGAGCAACAAATAATTCAAAAACGGCGGTTCATAAATGATTTACTCACGGGGAGACAAGCATAGAATAAAAATTTTGGAGCAATTCGGGTGGCGTCGTGAACACAATGATTTTTAATTGGTGGGTTACTTAGGGTTGGAATAGACAACGTGCGCGATGTGCAATGTTACATCTTCGGTTTCTTTTATCTAAGGGTTTAGGCTAATCATATAAGTCTATAATTTTTACAGAGTATCTGGTCCTCTTTCTTTTGTACTTATAAGGTTGTTTTTCTAATCTTTTTGGATGGCTTCCATGAAAAAATAATTATTAATAAACTGTTTCACATAAAATTAAGATTTTCATGTTATCAAATTCTGTAGTTACGACCCAGGTTTGTAATCGATAGCATTTTCTCTAAAACACGTGTTTTATTCGAATAGTTCCGGATGACGTCTTTAAATAAATAGCAAAACCAGATAATGAGTTGTTGCTGCAACATACATTGTACAATGGCTACGAAAATTGTTCCGCTCTAATATAGTTAATCAACATCAAACTCAGTAACGCTGTAAATTCGCCCAAATCCTCGCGATATACACGAAATACCACAACTGTAACAGTCTGCTCTGCGGTGGTTATCAATGCCAATGTTGCCAGTGAAAAAAAAGTGGCACCATATCGACGAGTATCCAACAGTGTGTACATTAGGGGAACGACCACATCCATTACTTCATCATAGTTGGGGCCACTGATAAAATATCTGCCCTACGGGACTAGCGAGAATCGCAGGACAGGACTGGCAACTTAAAAAAATATTTTATCTTCGACTGACATCCAAATTGAACTATTATTTGGTGATGGAAGGTGGACAGTTAACATGCAAGCTCTGCTGAAATTGCTGTAACTTCATACCAGAAAGGAAATTCAGTCTTGCTAATTTTGGAGGTGATCAGAGTCATAATACCTAATTATGAAATGTGCAGTTGCATATTTGCATCGTGCATAACAGCAGCGTCAATTAACTTATGATCTAACGAATATTTTTTTAGTATACTGACAATACAACTTTTAATAGAATTGGTAATTAAAAATATCAATAATAAAACAGCAAGGCAACAATATTTACGAGAAAATTATGAGAAGTTGTCTAAGCCTAACAAGTTGTTATTGAGGAATATCCTAAATAAAGACAAACTAAAAAAATTGTTATTAAATAATAACGTAGAATCAAAATGTATTAAAAAAAGAAAAATAATTGCCATATTTGCGATTGTTATTTTTAATTTTAATTAATGAATAAAACTGGTTTTTTATCAATAAGTCACAAAATTGCATTACAGGCATATACCATGTTCAGAAGTAGAAATCTAGTCCTTGCTGAACATTTAATATTTAAGGGATGTTGAAAAATATCGTAAAATTGTTTATTTGTAACCTTTCCAATTTTTAATATTTACTATTTCCAGTAATACTGCTGGTATTATTACAGAAGTAAAGGTACTTTTTTCAACCTATTGTAGGTATAGCTATCCATTTATTTTTTTGATTTAATTCCCATTTTACTGAAAATATAATTTACTTTTTTGACTAGTATTTTTATAATTCTGTACCTCAGAACCAAAAACTGCGATTTTCAGGTTATTAATGGTTTTGACGTAGATTTTCATTCTCCATCGGGCCATAACAACGAATATTCTTCAAAGATGTATCCTTTTTTTAGGCATGGTTATAAGAGCATAAGTCCTAACCCTTATTTGAACCAAATTAACGTAAATTCACTTAATATCTAATGGCTCTGAAGTTTTACCCAATAAACCCATTACCCATGAAACGAAAAACAGACGGCACAAGAAAAAGCAAAACCGAGGACTATACATTTATTTTGAATTTAAATAATAATGAAGAAGTCGTTTGCAAAACTTTCGATTTCTGAAACATTTATGAGAGTTGCTTTAAAAAAAGGCAGTGAGTCTGGTTTGATAACACCAGACCTTAGAGGAAAACATACCTCAGCAAATAAATTGCCAAGTGAAAGATTAGAACGGATCAAAAACCATATTTCTAAGTTCCCAGTTTATGAAAGCCACTACAGCAGAGAAAGATCCAAGCGCAGATATTTGGGGAATCACCTAAACATTTCCACAATGTACTCAGTGTATGTAGATGAGTGGCAACAAAAAACCGTCAAACCAAAAAAAGTGGGTATATTCTAAAGTTTTCAATCAACATTTCAACTTATCTACTTATCAGACAATGACACTTGTGATGTTTGCGATTAACTGCACTGTGAAATTTAAAATGAAGAAAAACTCATTGATCTTAAAGTACAAAAAGAAAACCACGTAAAAGATGCTTCACTTAGGTATGACTTAAAATGAGAGGATAAACTTGAAGCCCGTGATAATAAAGGTCATTATGTCTGATCTTCAAAAATGTCTTCCAACGCCTGATTTGAGGAATTCCCAAAGTTTTAACTCAAGAAAGCTTTGGACATTAAATAGTACAATTTATGATACAATCGTTGACAAAACTTGGTGTATGATGTGGGATGAGGTTACAGCCGGTCGAGGAGTTAACGAAATAGCATCAAGTTTATTCACTTGGGTGATGGAAGAACTTCGAAATCCTGATAGATCTACTGAGAAGTTACCAGTGTGGACAGATAATTGCAGTGGCCAAAATAGGAATATTAATATGGTATTTATGTATCTGTGGCTGTTAGAAAAAGTACCGACCCTAGAAGAAGTCAATCATAAATTCCTACTTGCTGGACACACACATACATGGAAGTAGATGTCAAGCATAGTGTGAATAGAGAGGGTAAATAAAAAAAAAAACTGAAAAGTCACACTATTTTTACAACAAATTATTGGGCAAACTTTATTTCTTTGTGCTCAAAAAATTACCCCTTTAATGTGAGGAGGATGGGCCTCGAAGACTTTCTAGATTTCTTTTACTTGAGAAGCAAGGAAGGACCATTTGTTTGCAAGGAAGACAAACACAGACAAGGAACCATTTTTAAAATCTCATACAGTGTGGTTACAACTTCGTAAAGATGACAGCAGGTTATACTATAAGACAAGTTTCGCGGATGAGATCTTTAAAATTGTAGAATTTAAAAGAAATCAGAGAGGGAGGGTTGTAATGCCAACAAAGATACCAAAATTGAGAGATACTAGAAAAAAGATAAGTAACGAGAAATACAGAGATCTTATGAATTTAATGCAGTGTATTCCTAAGGAGTATAGAGTTTTCTTTAAGAGCCTTCCACATAGAGATAAGGAGTAAAACTTTCTTGATGATGACTCAACTGCTCTAAAGTAATGATATATGTTTGCTATATGTGTAGTTCGTCATTGTTTTTGATGTTAATAAAAATATTGTGATTGCTTTTGTAGTTTTCCTAAATCATTATAATCATTTTTTTACTATTAATATAAGTACTATGTAAGTCCCAAAACAGGTTCTTGATAAAGAACCATAATAGCGTAAGTCCACTCCTGTCTAATCAAACAACAATAATAGGCCTTTTCATCATGTGATGAGCGCAAGCGCAGTCGCCATGTTGAAATAGCGCCAATTCAAAAGTTTCATACTGTTTTGATCAACAATGGCTGGAAAAGCAATATTATCTCTACACACAAATCAATCATTAGAAAAAATCGTTGATGGTGATTTACATTTTTATAATTCTGTGGAAGCACATAGTTGTAAGCAATTAAAAAGGGCCTTGAAGTGACGTAGAGGTTCAGAACAAGGAAAAAAAGTGTGGTGATTGAGAGGTTAGGTTTCAATACATATTAACTGTGTAAAAAATTAATAAAAACAAACAATAATTATGACTCTATTCTAAGTTAATCACGAGTATAATTAATAAGATTAACTATTTAAAATTGTAAGGATCAACATGACATTTTTAATAATATTACTGTGTATACCGAAGTAGCTATTATATTTTTGGAGCTACATAAATAACAAAAGAAAAGCCCATGATCTTCCAAAATCCATGACCTCTAATAACTCTGAGAGCTTCGATGATATTGTCAGCATTGTGAATGAATTCGTCAAGTTCTTTTCATCAGTTTTTTCTACCGACAATGTACAAAATGTACCTTCAAATAATTTTAAGAATACTGTGAATATATCAAACTATCAAATTAATGTAATCGACATTATGGAAAAAATTAACAGTCTACCATCGAAATTTTCCCATGGTCCAGATGGGATTCCAACTTATTTTTTAAAAAAGTGCATTTATACTTTGGCTAATCCTCTAAAAATCGTTTTTAACATATCCCTTAAATCAGGAATCTTTCCAAATTTCTGGAAACATAGTTTTTTGAAACCAATTTATAAATCGGGCCCAAAAGAGAAAATTGAAAACTACCGAGCTGTTTGTATCCAGTCCGATATTCCTAAAGCATTCGATTATCTCATGAGTAAGTTCTTATCTTGGGAATGTAAAAACATCATCATTAATGAACAGCATGGTTTCTGTCCTGGTCGGTCAACAGTGACTAATCTCTTGCTTTACAACACTTACATAATTAATGCTTTAGAAAATAAGTCACAAGTTGACTCGATCTATACAGACTTCTCAAAAGCCTTTGATCGAGTAAACCATAAACTTGTTATAAACAAACTAAAAAATATTGGAATATCGGGTGTCATGCTGACATGGATTCAAAGTTATTTAACAAATCGTTTTCAAAGCGTAAAAATTGCGGGTGTTGTATCTCATGAGATTACAGTTCCTTCAGGTGTACCTCAAGGTTCTCATTGTGGACCTATTCTATTTAATCTGTTTATTAACGATATTTGTGATACATTAAAATTTAGCCAATACCTTCTTTTCGCAGATGATTTTAAGTTATTCAAATCTATTAATTCACATTCTGATATAATTGAATTGCAAACAGACCTTGACTCACTGAATATATGGTGCAATCTAAACCAAATGGATCTAAATATTAAGAAGTGCTTCTGTATATCTTTTAGCAAAATTTTGTCACCCATCATACATGACTATCAAATTAACAATCATAGTGTGTCAAGAGTTGATACCATTAAAGATTTAGGTGTCATGATGAATAGTAAATTGTCTTTTCAGGCACATATAGATATGATAACAGCAAAGGCATCAAAACTATTAGGTTTCATTTCTAGGTCATCCACGGATTTTTCTGCTTATACGTTCAAAACGATGTATTGTTCTCTAATAAGATCACAATTAGAATACTGTTCGATTATTTGGAATCCATATTACAATACTCATAAGCATCAAATTGAGACTATTCAGAATAAATTCTTGAGAATATGCGCCTATAAAATGGGTTATATAAGAGGAGATTACTCATATGCTTTAATTAATTCTCAATTAAACTTAAAATCACTTCACTTTAGAAGAACAGTTTCTGATATAATTTTTATAAATAAATTGTTAACAGGGAATATTGATTCTCCCCAAGCAGTAGGTCTTATTAATTTTAATACCTTTAGTAGGACTAGACAATTCGACTTATTTAATATACCACTACATACCACTAATTATGCCTTTAATTCACCAGTAAGTCGAATGTTACGTGAATGTAATAAGTTGAAATGTAAAAATTGTGATATTTTTGGAACTATTAATGCTCTCAGGACTTATTTAAATAATATGGAAGTCTAACATTTTTTTTGTCTTCATTTTCTAACTGATTTTATAATTGTTATTTGATGCCGTTATATTTTATATTTTGTATAGTATTTTATATTACCTATATTAGTATTAGTTTAGTATTTTGTTAAGTATTTATTTTGCTGTTTTTATTCTAATTAATATTGTATTTTTTTTAATGGGGTTACCCGTGAATAAATAAATAAATAAATAAATAAATAAGTATTTAATATTAAAAAATATTGTGTAATACCAGACAAGGATTTTCTTCTGTTGAACCACTTTCTCCATGAAAATGTAGTGAAAAAATATAAGTATCTTTAGTAACATCATTCATCAATCGATCGAAAACCTTTTGTCACTTTGACCACATTTTTTCACTCATAATGCTCATTTTGAACAGGTATAATATGTATTTTGCTTAATGATTTGATAGTTTTTTTACGATATTGCAGGCAAGTCTTTTTAAAAAATAATAATTTATACCGTGTGTCACTTTTTCATACTCATTACAATACCGTTTAGTTTTTCGTTTTCGTAAACATAACATAATTAATTGATTAGAAAAATTGATTTTTCAATTAAAACACTCATTACATTACTTTTTTTCCCATTTTTTAAACGAATACACTTAAAATTAATATTCATCGATTATAATTTTTTCACGTGAATATTTTAACATGCTTGTTTACAAAAAAACAGTACGAAAAAGATGGCTGATACTGACGCATGCGCACAAAAAAATATTGTGATGAAAAGCCCTATTATATCGTTCATAAAATAATTTACACAAAAATTATACAAAAATGGATAAGGTACGTTCCCTTTCAATGTTGTCATCAATTTTAAGATGCCAATTTAAACACTAGCTTTGTAGCTTAACGATGAAATTATTATTTTTACTTTTATTGGTTTCCTAGAAAATATGCTAAATGTGACTTACGTCCGTCTGGTTCTGAGGTACAGAATTTATAATACAACTCCTGTTGCATATTGTATTATTTTTACATATTTTTTCAAAGAAATATTAAATATATAAGTTAATTTAATACGACAAAATTTCAAAATATCGCCGTAAAGTTTTCGAATTATCCACACCTTGCGCTAGTACCGCTTTTTCTTCCCCTACCTACTACGTTCAGGTATCTATCACCAGACTTTCAAATCACCCGATGAAGTTATGATCCTCCATCTTAAACGTACTGGAATATCTGCTGTTCACGAGTTATCACAGTTTTTTACTATTGCATGGACTAACTGAGCTTTGTTAGTTTTTTTTAATAAAACTCGAAATTCAAATAATGCTGACGGATAAGCACAGAGATCAAAATTTAAGACATCTGCAAGATTCATGTTACTAACTTTTCTCTGGAACAACAATGCCAAAGCTGGATCTATGTCAATTTATTTCTGCTTTTGTAACATTAGAAAACAATTTGTCTTTTACTATCAGACACCTCAATTTAAAAAAGAGGTAGTCGAAATTTGGAAATGCATAAAAGCAACCTTTACTTGTTGACTTACAGTCTGAAGCAAATTTGATTAGAATATTATTTTATTTTGTTAGATCCCTTCTAGCCTACCACTCAATTTCTGAATAAAGACAGAATTAGGAGAGTCTTCAAGCACCGACAATAACTTTTTCCCGTACTTGTATTCTTAATATGAATGTAATACCGTCACCTGTTCCCCAAGTTCAAATTCAATCTCAGCAAATATATTGGTATAATGTTTTTCAAGTTTATCAAGTTTTCGCCCTCGAGCCTTTACACAAAATCTTTCCCAAAGTAAACAATGGCGTATATTTTGTAATCTGAATGCCGTGAGATGCTCCTTGGGCTAATGTCACTCTGTATCCAGAGAATAAAGCTTTTCAGTGAACGCGAATGTTCTATAAGCGAGATATATTAAAAGTTATAGATCCCATGTTGTCATATATCACATTTACGCTTCTAAACTTTTTGTTGACGTCGCTGACGACAGTAAGTGGACACCCTGGGGATGACACCATTTTTCTATTATGAGAGGGGATTTCTCAGAGTTTGTTGTTGTACTTTGAGAACCAACCAAGGGGAGCAAGTCTATTGGTCGAACAGGAAACGATATCTCGTTCTGAAAGGTCATTTGTCGTTTTTTATTTTTATTATCCAGGTGGTAGGTCGAAAAGTCGAATGTTTTTGTTGAAATAATCTTATCTTTTATACTTGCAAGGCAATGACAATTTGGAATTTTTTTTTGAAAATTATATTTTCTTTCCACTTAGGAGGAAAAGCAAAGAATAATATAACTTAAATATGAGTAAGATTTTAAGTAAATATAAGACAATTGAAAACTTAAACGTACACGGAAAAAAATGTGACCATAAAATTTTACTACAATGTTGTAGTAGTAGACTTGTAGAAAAATATTTAATTTTTTGTAGAAAATTTTACTATAATTTATAGTTAAAAATTATTAATTATTGTAGCAATTGAATTGTCGAATAAAATTCTACAACAATAGGAAGACCACAATGTTTAGTATATTTTACTATTGTTTGTAGAAGTAGAAATTTATTACAATTACTGTAATTATTACTGTTAACTTCTGTTAAAATTTGTACAAATATTAATAATTATCTCTACAAAAAATAGTAATACTTTACATCCCTTTTTATGATAAAAATTCAATTTCATTGAAAAATATTCTATAATATTGTAGAAATTTTAAGTCATATGATAAAACAGAATTCTACTATTGGCCAACACTTTCTGACGTCGACCATAAATGGTCAGACAGTAGTAGTCGTTCGCCATATTCACAAAACAAAGCATCGTACAGATATAACACATTATTATATTATAAGCAGTGATGGTTCGAGAAAATTTTAATAATAACGTCTATAAGTGGTAAGTACATTTATTATTGCTTTTGAATAATTTACCTTTAGATAACTAATTTAAATAACATTAGTAGATTATTTTAATAAAAATAGTTATGGCCAACGATCGATTGTTGTACCAAGTTCGATAAAGGTTCTTCGATTTAATTGTGACATACCTACTTTCTCATTTCTTTTAGTTCTCCAACGTGGTCATTTAATATCCCAATCACTGTAAAGGTTATAGATATCCCCGTTTTATGGGTATGAGCAGTTCAATAGGTATTAATTTTTATTTCATATTTTTCAGGTGCAGTAAAACAAACTGAGCTGAAGAAGCTATTATTACTGTTATTTATTACATAATGTAATTACGACTTTGTATTTTTTTAATTAAATAAACAATAAATTTTGAATATTTTATTAAGGAACATTATTTATAGATTATAATTATAATAATTGTGGAATACTACTACAAATTATATTAAAAATTACTACAATTTATTTGAATTTTTACTATTTATTGTGTAAAATTTTCATATTAATTTTCATGAAACGCAATACATTTTTAATATAAATTCATACAATAAATAGCAAAAATTATAACAATTTGTAGAACAAATCTTGTGATACATATGGATATTTTTACTACATATTGTAGATAATAACTCTACAATACATTCTCTTTAAATATTTGGAAATTTTTACTACAAATTGTCTCTGTCCCTATTTGTACTATTTATTGTAGAAAAAAAATCTATAATTGTAGAAATTTGTTCTACAATTTTTTTTTCCGTGTAGAAAAGAAATGCACAAAACATCTAGACCAACTAAAGAGAGAGTTTCCTACAGGAAAAAAAAATTGTAGAACAAATTTCTACAATTATACATTTTTTCTCTACAATAAATAGTACATATAGGGACAGGGACAATTTGTAGTAAAAATTTCCAAATATTTGTAGATAATGTATTGTAGAGTTATTATCTACAATATTTAGTAAAAATATCCAAATTCATCATAAGAATTGTTCTACAAATTTTTATAATTTTTGCTATTCATTGTATGAATTTATATTAAAAATGTATTGTGTTTTATGAAAATAAATACGAAAATTTTACACAATAAATAGTAAAAATTCATACAAATTGTAGTAATTTTTAATAAAATTTGTAGTAGTATTTTATAATTATTATAATTATAACCTAGAAAGAATGTTCCTTAATAAAATATTGAATTTATTGTTTTAATATAAAAGATACAAAGTCTTAATTACATTATGTAATAAATAACAGTAATACTAGCGCCCTCAGTCTCAGTTGGCTTTTCTGCACCTTAAAAATATGAAATAAAAATTAATACCTATTGAACTGTTCATACCCTTAAAACGGGGATATTTATCACCTTTACACTGATTTGGATATTAAATGATTGTCAGATAACTAACAAAAATGAGAAAGTAGGTATAATAATAATAATAATAATAATAATAATAATAATAATAATAATAATAATAATAATAATCTGCTTTATTCAATAAAATACATAATACAGTTAATTTTATACAATAAATGCAATAGATAAAATAACTATAGATACATCACAGTAATGTCAAGAATAAAGCTTTGGATTCCAATAAGTGTATAGACACTTGTTTTGGCCAAAAGTAAATAAAAGGTTACAGAAGAGTAAAATCTAATAATAATTAATAACAATAATAATAATAAAATTACACAATAGGTACTAATACATTTCTAACTATGATATACAGATAACTTATTTTTAATTTGCCTAATCTTAAGTATATATTGCTATAGTATTAGAAGTAATCATCAATAATGTGACGCTCGCCTTTGAAAATAAAATCTTTTAGCTCTGTTTTGAACCAGTATATCCTATCAATGATTTTTATGTTTTCCGGAATTGTATTGTATAATTTTGGTGCCATATAGGAATATGACCGTTGAGTACAAGTTTTTGTCATAAACGGAGTAATGTAATGATGTTTGTGCCGAGTACTATATTCATGAATTGCAATTGGAGCTTGTTGTTTATGTACATGATATCTGATTCCTGAACAGAGGTAGTAAAGCTGCCTTATCTCCATTAACTCTATCTGAGTATATAAAATATCTGACGGATATCTGTTTTTTTAGATAATATTATTTTAAAAAATCTTCTTTGCATTACCTCTAATGGATAGATATGTGTTTTAAGGGCTACACCCCATGCTAGAATTCCATATCGCAAATGACTTTCTACTAATGCAATGTACAATGTTCTTAGATAACTCAGAGGTAAAAGATCTTTTAGTTTTTTAAATTTATATAGGAGGCTTCGTAATTTGTTATTTAAATTTGTGATATGTGTATCCCATCTCATGTGTGGATCAATAATTATTCCCAAATATTTAATTTGATTTTTAGGTTTTAGGGACATTGCATCGGTTATATTTAGATGGTCAAAGGTAGGAGAACCCAAAGAGTTACAACTAAAAGGTAAGTAATTCGTTTTGCTTATATTTATTGTTAATAATTTATAATCTAACCATTTCTTGATATGCAAGAAGTCTTTCTCGGCTATTTGTTTTAAGTCTTTCCAATTATTTGCCTGATAAAATAAAGCTGTATCATCTGCAAATCCGATAATTTTTCCACTGGTCCTTAATGAAAACAGCCCATTCATATATATATTAAACAAAGTAGGTCCAAGTATTGAACCCTGCGGTACTCCATATTCGATCGTTTTTATATTGTCACAATTAAGACAGAAAAACATCATTGAACTTGGCACAACATTCGATCGTTGAGCACAACATTCAATCGTTGACCACAACTATTTTTTTTTAAATAATCTACTAAGGTTATTTAAATCAGTTATCTAAAGGTAAATTATTCAGAAACAATAATAAATGTACTTACCACTAATAAAAGTTATTATTAAAATTTTCTCAAGCGCATCGGTGCTTATAATATAATAATGTGTTATAGGTACTCGTATATGTACCATGCTTTGTTTTGTTAACATGGCGAAGGGCTACTGCTGTCTGGCCATTTATGATCGACGTCAGAAAAAGGTTGGCCAATAGCAGAATTCTGTTTTATTCACATGATTTAGAATTTCTACAATATTTTAGAATATTTTTGAACAAAATTGAATTTTTTTCATAAGAAGGGATGTAAAGTATTACTATTTTTTGTAGAGAAAATTAATATTTTTTGTAGAGATAACTATTAATATTTGTACAAATTTTTACAGAAGTTAGTTGTAGTAATTACGATAATTGTAATAAATTTCTACTTCTATAAACAATAGTAAAATATACTAAACATTGTGGACTTCTTTCCTATTGTTGTAGCATTTTATTAGACAATTCAATTGCTACAATAATGAATAGTTTTTAACTATAAATTGTAGAAAAATTTTCTACAAAAAGTTAAGTATTTTTCTACAAGTCTACTACTACAACATTGTAGTAAAATTTTCTAGTCACTTTTTTTTCCGTGTATTTAAATGAAACGGAAATTTTTATTAATTTTAAAATTTGTTACAACTAGTGTTTTTTTTTTGAGAGAATGACTAAATTGAAGACTAAAAAATTAAATTGTTTTAAATTTTAGAGAAAAAGAAAATTCATAATTAAAGTTGCCATGAAAAATCCTAGAAATTATTTGTAAGTTCCGCACTTTACGACAAGGGGAAACAATTAAAAAGTAAATATTGAAAATCTATTTTTTTATTCGGAAATTCCCACATCAAAGTATACATAATTACTGCACCAACTGCAGCAAGTACTATTTAACCTCATGTCACTGCACATCTGTATATTGGGAATAACCAGGTCTGTTATTCACAGGGTGATACGTGAACAAAACCCAATAAGCTAACTACATAGCATTGACCATACAAAACTATATTAGCAAGTAAAAAGGATAAGATTCTAGGAATGCCTACTAATATAGCCATAACCACATACACAAAAAAATCTAATTTTAATACCAGCCTGAGAATCCTACCATCAAGCCATATCTTATGCAGGCTAAACTCATAATGTATACAGATGGTTCAAAAACTAAAGAAACAGCCGATGCATTCAAAAGAAAAAAAGCCAATAAATAAATTTGTTCTATACACTGATGTTTGAAAAAATCTTTTCAAAATTAACTGATGAGCAGATCTCTAACTTATTGAATAGTGTACAGTGGCGGCTCGTAGGGTAGTTCACAGTGACAGAATATAGGTATCAGTACAGATATATTAAAAAACTTTCAGTGTTTTAGAAAGTTTATAACATACCTTTCTAAAACACTGACAGCCGTATGCATAGTCGATCGCCAGCGACTCGCCAGCGATTCGCTGGCGATCCGCCGGAGATTGTCACCGGAATGTCATTTCACGCAAGTTTTCATGTTCTTTTATAGGGAAAAATTTGATATTCGTTCATTATTTTTTGAGTTTTAAGAAATGAATCATGAATAAAATGCGAGAGATACCGGTGATATCCCTATAAAAGAAAATAAAAACTTGCGTGAATTGACATTTCGGTGACAATCTCCGGCGAGACGCCACCTTTTTGGGCTTTCGCCGGCGGATCGCCAGCGAATCGCTGGCGAAACGCCGGAATGAATCTCTGGCGAGTCGCTGGCGATCGACTATGCATACGGCTGTGACAGTTTTTTACCTATATCTGTACAGGTATCTCTATTCTGCTACTGTGAACCCCCAAAATTTTGGTCACGAGCCGCCCCTGATAGTGTATCAGACCCACAATCCAAGGAAGATGGTGAAGATGATGTAGACTTCGATGATGATGATAGTGTCAAATATTTAGACTGGCAAGTCTCACAAGAAGACGAAGCAGTAGTTGACACATTGATAGAAGCAGAAACCGATTTGTTATCAGACGCAATCAACATTAGTTTCAGTATGAGTGAACTTTACCAGCCCAGTCAATCGAATCCTGTAGAAGCTGCTCAAATTCAGCTAAAAATAAAATTCATATACTTTCAATTCAATCAAAGCTCATAACGGTTTTATGTTTTAGATCTCTAGGTTGTTATTGGCTGAGCTAACACCACTTTTACCTTATCCTGGTCAATAAAATCCATTAGAAGCTGCTCAAATTCAGGTATATTAAAAACCTATGTAGTTGTAAAACCTTTTGTTCTGTGAATCCGAATAAGCAATTAATGAAAGCCAGTTACTTTCGAACCGAAAATACTCACAGTGAAATTGACTGTCCTCGAATCAACCGGGAATACAATCATCAAATGAGTAGTGTTGACCTGATGGGTAATCTAATGTGTCGGTACCACATGATATAATACGTTCAACGAAATACCCGCCTTTTGTCGGCCCATCTATTTTTGCACCTGGAGACCAAACCACTTAACCCATCGAAAAATGGACTTCATTTTCGTAATCAGAGCCCTCAAGTTACCCCTTTATAAAATTATGAGTTCAAACAAAAATATTCCGGTTAGAGGGCTTAAAGTTTCCAAAGTTATACGTTATCCTGCAAATAAGTATTTATTTTTATTACTGTAGATAGGTATACAAATTTAATATTTTATTATGAATATATGATTGATTGGATAAATAGGTTTGTCTTTATGCATACATTTCGTATTCCACTTGTATCCGGAGTTATTCTATTAGTAGTCCTTTGTTTATATAAACGCTTTTTAAGTGGCAATTTAAATCATATATTGTTCATGACTGCTTGCAAAGTACTACTGACAGTAGAAATATTTAGGTTTAGGGTTGCTGCAACACGCTAAAATAGATAATAATTCAATTTCATATTTAAACACATTTTTATAAGTTTTAACTTACTTCTCATACAATACATTTACAGGAATTGAAGAGGATAGTGATCCATCATTATCAATTTCTCATTCAAAATACTATATAAGAAAGCTACATGATTCTTACAACGACTATTTAGTTTTTTGGCATTTTGTATATAGAAATACAAGAAAAATAATCAAGAGCAATACACCAAGATCTTGATAATAGTAAGCTATTTTTGTTGAATCTAAATCTCGAGAATATTTTTATATCAATTTGATGAGACATAATTTTTGGCATTAATAAACTAAATAATCAAATGATTAATAATGCCAAAATTATGTCGAATCAAATTGTAAAATATTCGAAAAATTTAGCAGCAACAAAAATAGCAAAATATTAATCAAAGTCGTGTTATATTTGGGACGACTATTTCACTAGACCAAATATTAACTATTTCTTTAGACTTTAACTCACTATATTAATTTTGAAAATCAACTTGTAAAAATAACCTAAAATCTAAACAGTGAATTTTTAAAAAAGCTAATGACAACAGAGCAACAAGGTAAACCAACTGCCTTTATGACATTTTGTCTATTAATATACGTGTTTCATTAGCGTACAGAATGTCAAAATTATTTAATATGAAGTATAATTTTTGGGATACTAGTCATGTAATATTAATAATATAAATTTGATATTATCAAGAATAGGGCGTGTATAAACTAATTAATTGAAATAATTCTAAAATTATCAAAATAATCACCATTACATATTTCGGTTTTTCAATAATACTACGTTCATGAATTCTCGTGAATATTCGTGACATTTTTTTTATTATTAGCTTAGTTGCTTAGTTAGGGACATTATAATTAGTTGGTAGTACTATGACGAACGACCGACGTTTTGATGACGTGCAATGGGATTTGTATTAAAAATACTATGGCAGTTGCGGATCACTTTAATCTTAAAATATTCCCAACTAATAATTATTGTTGTTGCAGCTTCGTTCAGTTTCTGTTGTAATAAGATAGTTCAGTTTTTTTATTATTATTACAACCTAAAATTGATTAATTAATTCAAGAATTTTTTATACTAAGCTTTAAATAAATAGTTATTTGTGTATTACGAGTGAGAAGTGATACTTTGCCGCTTGAGACAGAAAATTATCCACGCGATGCGTAGTGGAGCGCGTCAATCTGCATTTCTCTCAAAACATATACTAGATTTTTTCTACGATCACAATATTTGAAGAAATAGATATGAAAATTTGTCATAAGTAGTGTATAATATGTTGCCTATATCTACGTTATTCATCAAAAAAAGGGGTTGATATTTAAGGTAAATGTTACCTTGAATAATAAAACAAAAAATATGTAACTACGAACAGAAAACTTAAAGATCATTTATTAAAAAGATATATTTTCTTATTAGGCTTTCCAAACAAATGAAACGCGCGGCCAATACTAACGGTACTTTCTCAACTCGTGCGTTAGCAACTCGGGCGTAATATAAAACTACCTGAATTCGCCGCAACTCGGGCGCCCCCCAAAATTGTGTACCTGTGAGTTCGCAACTCGGGCGTCGACGGGATATGAAATTTGACCATAGTTTATGTACCCTGATTCTGATTACAATCTGATTCAGGTAGTAATGAATTATCGAAAATTTAAGAGAAATGAATGACATCGCAGAACAAGCTTTGTTTTTAACAGATAGCGAGCATTGAAAAGTTAGTTGATGTAACAAAATTTAAGATTTTTCCATTACGGTTTATTTTAGAGAAATCATGTATAGAATAAAAATTATAGAGCATGATATCGGGATCATTTTCAAATTATTCGCGATTTCTAAAATATTTCCGGATATAATTTGGTCACTAGTGGTATTATAAGTGAAAATAATGAGAAAAATTCGAATTTTGCACTTTACCTCAAATTTCTCGAATTCGGTCCATTTTAGAGAAATGTATGGAACTATGTATGGAAAATTATAGAGAATTACATTGTAAGCAACTTTTATTTGAAGAATTTTCTTTAAAATTCGAATTTTGCACTTTTTGTCAAAATTCTCGAATACGGACCATTTTAAGGAAATCATAAATATGATTAAATTTATAGAGAATATTATCACAAGCAACTTTTATTTGAACAATCTTCTTTTCCAAGCGTAAATTACAGATACATTTTTTAAAATAGAAAAACAACCCTCTATAAACCCACACAGCACAAAACCACAGTAAATATTTCAAGAATGTAACACTGAAATATTTGTAATATATAAATATTACGAAACGAATTGAATATTTAATATATTTCATAAATAATAATTTGAAACCTATCAGAAATATAACATACTGATATTTCAGAAATGTATCCAACAACAGACGCTAACTTTCAATTATTTAGGGTTGTTTCTAAAATAAAATTATATTACTTAAAATAAAATGACTACAACATAACCCTTCTTTCCCTTCTTACAAATGAGAAATTTTTCTAATCTTGTTCATTTACAACATAAAAAACATAAACCAACTTAATAATTAAATTTCATTCATTTGAAGTTTTATTTATGCCTAATAAAACAAAAGCTGTTAAACTCAAGTTTATTTTATTAAATGCTTTGAAATAAATAAAAAAAGAAAAAAAAAGAAAGAGAGAAAATCAATTTCAATGAATTATAGTTGAAAATATATAATTAAAATAAAATTATATATTAAAACTAAAAATATAACATTACAGATTACGTAAGTTGGCTACATATGGAAAACTTTTTTATTATTAGTTTTATCAAAAATTTATGCATGGTCTAAAACCTAAAATACACCGATCAGATATCAATTTTTATAAGTCGTATATGATATTTGTCAAAAAATTTATTTTTAGCCAAGTGTAAAGTACATTCATTTTTGACAAACCTCGTATACGACTTATACAATTTGATATCTGATGGTTGTTTTAAGGTTTTAGATCACGCATAATTTTTTATGAGGACATTTTTTTCATAAAATTAATAATAAAAATTGTTTTCCATATACCGCCAACTGTCCTAGTATACGGCTAGAAAATTTAATATCTGATGATGGTTGTATTTTAGATTTTAGACCATGCATAACTTTTTATGCTGAATAATTTTTTTTGATAAAACTAATAAAAAAAAGCTTTCCATACTTAGCCAACTTACACATAAAAAATGTATTAAATTAAAAATTAAATAGCTAACCGAGGTAGGTACACTATTATTTATCAATCTAATTATTATATAATAATTAAATTATACTTTTTTCAATAAAAACGACAATTTCAAATGTGATAACAATGTAATGTAAATACTATTTTCGCAGAAAAAGATAAATAAAAAATCTTGTTTTATGAAAGTTACATAATATTTAAAAACTGGCAAGCTCTTCTTGTACGGCACTCCGTATATAATTTAAAGTTTAAGCCGAAAGCACCTTCTCAGGTTAAACTAAAGAGGTGACATTCATTATATTACTATAATATTGGTACTGATCCTTGAACGCCCGAGTTGCGAAGGGTATTTAATCTACCTGTAGCCTTACGCCCAAAATGCGAAAAATTAAGTATTCCGCTCGAGTTGCGACGCACGAGATGCGCATAAATCAGACTAACTGCCCCACGGCACTACCTGGACACATTAATCCCAAGTACTTGCTGCCCCACCTGTAAGAAAGTTGGGGAATAAGTTTTAATGACCGGAAATTCAAAAACAAATATTTCTAATTTGTCTAATGAATTTGGGAAAACCACATTTTATTATGGTTGCATGAGAGGGATAAATTACAATGCAAATTAATATATTTAAATATTTCTTATTGGTCGGTATTTAGGAAAACCTAATTTGAATATAGTTGAAAGAGTAAGGATACATTTAAAAGAAGATGAATATTTTCAGTTATTACTGTATAGTTTTGTCTGTTAGTATTTGTTTCGTGCTGTTAGTGTTAAACTTTTAAAAGGCGAATCCAACGACGATGTTTAGAGAGAGGACTTTTATTAATATTCAATGAATATAAATATTCAAAGACTCATGTCGCCAAAGATGGAAAAGTTAGATGGCGATGCATCAAAAAAGGATGTCAAAAAAAGTGTACACAAAGGACGGTGATGAAAATTACGTAATTCTTGAAAAGGCATTAGTAAAGCATAATCATGCTCCAAATATCCACGTTAACAAGCAAATTTTTTAGTTATTCTACAAAGAGAAAAGCTATAGAAGATTATGTAAAAAATCTTTAAAGATTGTCCATAAGGAATTGAGGAAGGAAAATTTCAGCAATGTACCGAAAGACATTTCTTGCGTTCGAAGAAATATCTATTCTGCAAGAAGAAAATCCACACCACCATTGCCAAAGTCACAGGCTTTATTAATTAGGCTTTTATAATAGTTATTTTTCACAGTTTTTATAGAATTAGTTACTTTATTTTTACGTTTTATATTGTTGTTTAATTTCTAGGTTATTTGGGTTTTTTCTCAGATAAACAAATGAAATATAGATGTGTTACGGGCACAGTTTAACATATGCTTTGTTTGAAGCCAGTATCTACGAACTTTTGACAGCCGTGGTCTCCATGGGCGTATCAAATAGTTTTTTCATCAGAATCCAAAATTTTGTAATTATTTTGTCAATAACAAATTTAAAGAACAATGCAACTAATGCATACAATTTCATTTTACAAAAATTAAATTCTATTTTTTATTCAAATGTAATAAACGATATTTATAATTCAAATAATTACACTGTTCATATTGTTTATAGGTAGATATCAGTAAACTGTATATTTAAAATAGAACAACAATCCCTATTGAAAAACGTAAGCCAAACTGAATTTACCAATTAGATCACAGGAGTACTGGTGAGATTGGCGCACAAAGTGCCTTTGCAGGTCCGTTTTAATCATTTCATGTACTTATTTTATAACCAGGAGAAATTAATATTTCTGAGACTCAACAATAAAAAAAAATCCAATTTACTTTTCCCTTATATACCTAAAGGTGGCATTCTTACCACATGAAGTGATAAATTTAAATTTTTTTAGCATATACGAGTGATGTCAAAAAAGAGGAATTAAGGCAGTTACTTATTTTTAAAAATATAAAAAAATTGATATGTAATAGATTTTATCATTTCTTAAAAATAAACAAACGTATTATAGGTATGCTTTGAAATTAATTTATAATGGATAGACACCAATCTATAAATTTGTTAAAACTTACCTTTATAGTCTGTAATCTTGTTCCAAGAAAGATCTAATGGAGACTGTTAAGCCTAATAGAAACAATAGATCTCTTTTCACAAACATATAAACTAGAAGCATAAAAAGGTTGAAGTGACGAGGCCTTTAAACCGGTGGCATTAATTTCATTCAGATAATATATTTATATTTAAATAAAATGCTAAGATAAATTAACAGTAGCTTTATTAGTAAAATAGTAACATTACAATTTTCCATAGAAACGTCCCCAACTCTATCAACAATTTCAGTGATTTGTTATCGATTCACGTTTTATTTTTGTTCTTATACACTAAAATATTTCTTTATCATAAATAACAGTTCTATAGATGAGAAATACATTTTTCATAAATTTTTAATGACATTTATAGAAATAAAATAGATATTTGTGTACCAAAGGCTGTAAGTATCGAGTTGATCTTCTACGGCCGAATCAGAAATTTACGGCGAGGCCAAGTAATTTCTGGTAAGTAATATTACAACCATTTAAGAATAGAAAATCCATATCATGAATTCGTTTTTCTTTTCACGAGAGCAAATATTAGTAATTCCAGATATTTGACGCCAGTATCTAGCTAGTTTATTCCTACATAGTATGTATAATGTCTGAAAAACTTCCTGTATACATCTAATAAATCACAAATTAAATTTTGTCTATGTACAACTTGTGTGTGATAAAAATGTTTCATATATAAGACTCAATTAAGCTTCATCCAAAAATGTATTTACATACAATTAACGCAAATTGAAAAACAATACAAGAATTAAATATAAAAATTCAATATAAAATTAATAAAAAAATCCAATTTAAAAGTATCAAAAGTGGTAATTATAAATAAAAAAAAAAGGATAAAATTGGTTAGTGGAGTGTCTCTTTTCAAAGAAATATAATGGAAATCCCATAGGTATTTCAACTGCTTCTGATGCATTTTCACTTATGTAATTTTTGGTATCTTAAATAAATATGTTAGTAGCGAATATTGACACATATAAACCTTCTACTTCGCTGAGTTAAACAGAGGGCTTATTGTCTAACCAGCGTTTTTGAAAGCACTTAGCTCTCTCTATAAACGCGACAACTAGCAAAAGTGTAAAGCACAAACGTTTTGGTATCCTCTACTTGTGCTGTTCGTATTTGAAAAAAGTAAAGCGTATTCAAGAAAGTTTACATTAGAGTAGCGTTTTTCTGTTCATACTTCAAGTTTTGACATTTAAGGCTAATATTTTCGGAAGTAGATAAGTCAAACATTAAAATATATACCTATCTAAATATTATGACTTGAATATTAAAATATCAGTAAATGTATGTTTATTGTTTTTCATTCCTTACAATTCTGAAATTGGGCTTAATATATTCTAATAGAGTTTATAATTGTAATAATGTCAAAATAACATTCAAATACTAACCCTAGATATTTAGACAAATCAGCATTTACGATTTATAATTATTATGACAGATTACAACAAAAATTAAAATCACATACGAATAGCAAAATCGTCTAGCATTAGAGAATACCATAATCACATTCTTGTCGTTTTGGTGATCGATATTTGTTGAGAAGTCCGCTTGGCGCTTTTGTTGATATGCATTTTCGGATGAAAGTTAGAAAATAACCCCCTTTGACTTTTATATATATTTTAAAAATCTCCAAAATGATATGTGACAAATATTTTTTTTAAAAACGGGCATTTTTAAATGTATCTATTATTTTTAGCATAACTTTTTATCTCTGAATTTGGGCATTTTTATAGATGTCTTCTTTATAATTTGAATAACCTATTCTATAGCTTCTGGAGCAATGTCTGTGGAACAATTTGAATTTTCTGCAGTATGTGCATATTATAATTATAAATCTCTTCTAGACTCTGTCTTTCACTATATTCACTAGGAAGTAAATTTTCCCTAAAAAGAATTATAAAATATTTACATTATCATTCTATAAGTATAATTCATTTCATTGCTAAGATACAAGAAACTCTTTGGAGTAGTTTATATTTTCATAAAATGTTTTCTTTCCAGAAAGCACTAAGATTTATTTTACTTTGTCTAGGAGAATAGAATATAGCACTTATTTTCTAAATTTAATCTCAAAGTTTAAAATGTATGAATAATTTGTATTAGGTATTGTATTACATAATATTATTTTCACTTACTTGTATAACTTACTTGAAGAAGGACCAAGTTGAGAAGTGAATAAAATAGGAATTGATTCCAGCTTTAAATTCGTCTTCTCCGGCAGAATTCATAACAAAATATTATAAAATGTTTCAATATATTTTATATTTCCAATTTATGTTAATTTTATCAACTTCAACCTTCTATAATTCTAGGATTTGAATACAAATTTCTATTGTTCAGTTTGTAGGAAGCCTGCGTAAAAAATTACTAATATTTTACAATATAGGTGTACCGCCCATGTGTTTTATTTACTTACCTTTGAAACGACGTGGAACTTCTCCAAATTTGTTTTAGGCAAACAAACATTGAATAATAATTTTTAGACTTGCAACTAACAAAATTCGTTAAACAAACATTCTAGACACTCTAAAAACTATAAAAAATATGCCCTGGGAATATAAAATCACACAAAATGTACAAACGAAACTGACACTTCCCAAATGCTTGTTGACAGTTGTGAGTAACTGGCGCTGCTAATTAAAATAGACAAATCACATCAAAGACCAAGAAGAAAGAGAAAGTAATAAATAATACGGTTCATATTAGCTTCAAACACAACCAGACCGTTACTTATCTATTATTCATTTGTTTATCTGAGGGTTTTTTATTGTTTGTTGAAAAAGTGCATTCTTCTTATTTATATTTTTTAGCAGTGGTTTGTGATTCAGGAACAAATTTTATATGTTTTTCTACTTAATTTTATTTCTTTTGTGCTATCTTTTACAAAATTAGATAATAAACTAACGAATGTATTTGTTGCAGAATCGACTTCCCTAGTAGTCAATAGATCATCCCAAGATACACTATCTATTATTGTATATAAGTAAGTGTAGATTTATAAATAAACTTTATTCGATTAACTTGTGATAGTTTCATTATTTAATAATTTTCGCTCTTAATTTAGGAATTGGGTTGCTTTTTCAATACAATAAATGATTCGTTTAATCTTTGAGATAACAAAGCCGTTTTAAAATGGCTTTTAAACACAATAAAATTTAGGTAGCGATGCTAAAGTTTGATATGTCTAAAGGGTAGCGACATACGATGTTGTTTATCTACAATACGTGAAATCATAAATAATGGATTAAATTTAAATATTTTAAATAATTTAAACCGTTAAATTGTATTTACTGTTACTATGGGCCAGGGCCGGCTGGCTTGCAATTTGTGAAAGATTTTCAAATTTGGTAATACAATGTGGGAATGAATAAATGAATAATTAAATATATTATTGTTCTTATGTTTATTATATATTGTTTATAATAAGTGATTTATGTGGATTATAAATAGGGTAAATAAAATACCTGTGAAAAAATGCTTTTGAATAAAAGTGAACTTTCTTATCAATAAACAAGCAAGCAAGGCGCGGCTGGGCGAAACGGTCCAGTTCTGATAATTGATATAGGCAACCAATTACGCAAATGTGTAATTTTTTTGTTGGATATTACTCATTTCTACAAACTAAATATTAGGTAATTTTAAATTTATCTAAATCAACTTTCATGATATAAAAATCACTATATATTGGAAGATTAATGGATAAAACGAAAACTATTCATAGACACTAAGTAAAAAACTTTTGTGACTGGTTGAAAGATCCGAAACAAGATAAAATAGAGTTTAGAGTTTCGGAATTGAATCGTAATGTATTTGCGTGCCGACAACCGATATAAAATCTATTTCAAAAGAATTCAACTTTCCATATTACCCGTTTCCGGTAACGTGCAATAATTCAAAATTTCTTTAAAAGACATAAATTCATGGAAATAAAGAACCTTTTTCGTCAAAAAAACATGAGTAAAATACAGTAAATTATGTTAGTTGGTGGAAGTGAAAGCATCAGCAAATATTTCTCTGTTGGCATCTCTTTTTAAATCATGCTAATTCTATGACTTAATCTCTATACAACTGGGAGAGTTGTTACAGGTTTAAATCAACGAGTAATAAATTAATACATTTACCATTGAATAGTAATGTTAAACACAATTAATTGTGTATTATTTAATTACTTAAAAGTTAGTTACTTACTTCAGGAAAAATCAAAAAGGATAAATTTGTATTTTAATTGTTTATTGTTTAAAATAACCTAGTTCAGTGTTTACAATTGTTTAGAACTACTTTAGTGATCTTTGAACTCTGATCTTCTTCTTCTTTTATTCTAGAGACATTTTACAACTAGGTATGCCTATAATTGGCTAAAAGGCCTACTATGGTCAATAAACTTCTAGGTCAGGAAATATGTCTTTCTCACTCACATCTTTTTTCTTCTTTGATCTTGGTTGAAATTTGGTCCACGAGGTACATGCGTGAAGTTGGCCCTACCATGTTATGATAATTACACCAAAGTTGTACCAATATTTTGCAACTTTAGGCAACCGATATAAAAATATTTGCAACCTTACATTTTTGTTCTAATCGCTAAAACAAAATTGGTGGGGCCAAATTCACGCAGCCCTACCATATCGTCGTATTGACCTCGAACCTTTTTCAGAATTTAGCAACTAATTTGCAACTTTAGGCAACCTTCGTGAAAAAATTTGCAACCTCGTGGTTACACCGAAAACGAATCCCTAAGTTGATGGTGACAAATTCACGCAACCCCACTACATCGTCATATTGACCTCGAACCTTTTTCATAATTTAGCAACTAATTTGCAACTTTAGGCAACCTTCGTAAAAAAATTTGCTACCTCGTGGTTACGCCAGAAACGAATTCCTAAGTTGGTGGAGCAAAATTCACGCGGCTTCACCACATCGTTGTAGTGACCTCGAATTTTTTTTATAATTTAGCAACTAATTTGCAACTTTGAGCAACCTTCGTGAAAAAATTTGCAACCTCGTGGTTACGCCAGAAACGAATTCCTAAGTTGGTGGGGCAAAATTCACGCGGCTTCACCACATCGTTGTAGTGACCTCGAATTTTTTTTATAATTTAGCAACTAATTTGCAACTTTAGGCAACCTTCGTGAAAAAATTTGCAACCTCGTGGTTACACCGAAAACGAATCCCTAAGTTGATGGTGACAAATTCACGCAACCCCACCACATCGTCATATTGACCTCGAACTTTTTTCATAATTTAGCAACTAATTTTCAACTCTAGGCAACCTTCGTGAAAAAATTTGCAACCTCGTGGTTACACCGAAAACAAATCCCTAAGTTGATGGTGACAAATTCACGCAACCCCACCACATCGTCATATTAACCTCGAACCTTTTTCATAATTTAGCAACTAATTTGCAACTTTAGGCAACCTTCGTGAAAAAATTTGCAACCTCGTGGTTACACCGAAAACGAATCCCTAAGTTGATGGTGACAAATTCACGCAACCCCACCACATCGTCATATTGACCTCGAACCGTTTTCATAATTTAGCAACTAATTTGCAACTTTAGGCAACATTCGTGAAAAAATTTGCAACCTCGTGGTTACACCGAAAACGAATCCCTAAGTTGATGGTGACAAATTCACGCAACCCCGCCACATCGTCATATTGACCTCGAACCTTTTTCATAATTTAGGAACTAATTTGCAACTTTATACAACCTTCGTGAAAAAATTTGCAACCTCGTGGTTACACCAGAAACGAATTTCTAAGTTGGTGAGGCCAAATTCACGCGGCTTCACCACATTGTTTAAGTGACCTCGAAATTTTTTTATAATTTTGCAACTAATTTGCAACTTTAGGCAACCTTTGTGAAAAAATTTGCAACCTGGTGGTTACGCCAGAAGCAAATTCCTAAGTTGTTGGGGCTTAATTCACGCGGCCCCGCCACATCGTTGTAGTGACCTCGAATTTTTTTTATAATTTAGCAACTAATTTGCAATTATGGAATTCAATTTGTTAAGTCCCAACGTCTTGTTTAATTAAAATTGTTTTAAATTTTACAGAAATGCTCTCCTTAAAATGTTTTGTTTAATTATAATTGGCGTGTCAGATGCAAACATGTTGGCCCCAAAAAATTCGAGGTCTATACGACGATGAAGTGGGGCCGCGTGAATTTGGCCCACCTTCCAACCACGTGGTTTCAAATATTTTCACGAAGGCTGCTTAAAGTTGCAAATTAGTTGCTAAATTATGAAAAAAGTTCGAGTTCAATACGATGATGTGGTGTGGCCGCGTGAATTTGGCAAAATCAACTTAGGGATTCGTTTTCGGTGTAACCACGAAGTTGCAAATTTTTTCACGAAGATTGCCTAAAGTTGCAAATTAGTTGCTAAATTATCAAAAAGGTTCGAGTTCAATACGACGATGTGGTGGGGCCACGTGAATTTGGCCCAATCAACTTAGGGAGTCGTTTCCGGCGTAACCACGAGGTTGCACATTTGTTCACGAAGATATTGCCTTAAGTTGCAAATTAGTTGCTAAATTATGAATAAGGTTCGAGGTCAATACGACGATGTGGTGGGGCTGCGTGAATTTGTTTTAGCTATTAGAACAAAAATGTAAGGTTACAAATTTTTTTATACCATTTGCCTAAAGTTGCAAATTAGTTGAAAAATATTGGTACAACTTTGGTCCATGAGGTTTTTGTAATTTCGAAAAACAAATTAAGTTTACGCTAACATCTAACAGAATAAGTATATAAACTGATCGAAAAATTTTAAGGATATTGTGTATTCACTATGAAGTAATTTTTCTAGAAAAAAAAAATGTGATATAGCTATTAATACCTATGTCATTTGAATTTAAAATATGTTGTTTGTAAACAAATAAAATTGTGCCCAAATAGATAAAAAGTATTATCACAAAAAATGTAGATTTTATTTTTGTAAAGTTTAGTTTTGTTTGTGTGCTGCTAAGCGTAGTTTGCGATATTGTGGTTATTCTACTATCAAAACAATGAATAGACGTCATTTAACGGTAGAGAAAGCAAATCAAGCTATTGAGTTGATTTTTGGAGGTGCGCGACAGATCGATGTGGCTGATCGGTATAATGTCTCTCATAGTGTAATTTCTCGACTCAATAACCGATTCTATGAGACTCAATCTATCATAGACAGGCATAGGGAGGGTAGACCAAGATCAACAAATGCTAGGGAAGACCGAAGATTAGTGAGAGGAGTCAGGATGGTGATGGTGATGATGCCATTATAGATAAATTTAGTCACTAGTAATTACCACTTTTGCCCTTTTGCTGGCAACTTCTTTTGGAGGTAGTTGAAATTTCTGCACATCTGGAACCCAAGCCTTTGTTGGTTACTCGAACACGAACAGCATGCCTTTTTTGTCTTTGTTCTCGTTCTTCCTTTTAACTGTGAGTTGTAACTGTCGCTTTTACCAATTAAATCAGCTCGATCAATTTTACAGCGTTTAGGTTATAGCGTGTGGGTTACAGCGTGTTGGTTACAGCATGTGGGTTACAGCTGCATTCATTTGTTTTTACTTTTACAGCCAAAACACCACTAGATATAAAGAGAAGGTAGTAATAAAATAAAATTTAAAAATCTAATGCGAGATCGTTTGGTTAGCTGTACTCCCACTTCAAGAAATTTACCTTTCTTTAGAATATTGTGTGTGGCGATAATTGAATTATACAGGATGGCACATATTTAAAATAACATTTTTTAATTAGACTATTAAAATGTTACACCTTCTCGTTATAAACAAGTAGTACTTGGTCTTGAGGGGTAATAATTTTGCAAATAGGAACCCTTGTAGTTTGTAGATAATGTGTAAATAACGGGTTCATTTTTGGTTCTTGGTAAACTACGAGATTGTAACAAATTCTGAAAAAAACTCTTTGTTAAGAACATTCTTTTTCCGGTTAATTTTCCACTTCCGAACTCTACAGATGAAATTTATAAACCTAAACTAGCTATTGTTCAATGTTACCCCCTCAAGTCTATATTCGTTGTACCTCAAGGTTCTATACTAGAACCGATATTTTTCTGATATTTCGTCAGTACTTTGATCAACTTCATTATATAAAACAAATTTCTATGGAATTTAACATTGGCATAAAACTAGTTTTAATTCAAATGTAACCAAAAACATATTTTATAAAATTCTACTTTTTAATATTTTAAAGAGTTTTGTATCGTAGAACTATTTTTCTATTTATTTTTTTTAATTCAATTAAAAAAAATTAAATAATTTTTATATTACAATTTTTATTATATTAAAAGAAACAATCAATGTTGATTTTAATTGAATCTATTTAACATGTTTATGATATTTTGAGTAAAGTAAACTAATATTTCAGTAATTCTATAATCCTACTCAATTTGATTAAAATTCTTCGATCCAAAAACATTGATAGATTACAAAATAATTAATATATGTCCGTATCGAACAACAATAATTATGACAATCAGAAATAATCTTATGAAATATTCATGTTCATATTGATGTTCCAATAATAAATCTTCTATTTCCCCCGTTCACCCCATATCGACGATATCCCGTTACCAGAGTCGGAATTAGAAAATCAGAGATATTTAGAAACGCAATAAATCTGAAATCATTAAATTTAATGCAAGCTATTTATTGAAGTATATTTTATAGGAAGAACTAAATAAAGACACACAATATTAAGTAATGAAATACTGTTGTGTATGTGTGAAAGAAAGAAGGATTAGATTGAATGAACTATTTGAAGGGTACAGAGAAAAAACCAACAGAGTCCAAAAATGATAATTTTCAGGAGAAAGAAAACAAAATTTAAAACGATAGAAATCCGACGCTTTTAAAGCTTTTCTAGACAAATATTTTTTTATATTCAGTTCGATATGTATTTTTTTAAAAGCTAAAGTAATGTTATGATTGTATTTTTATTTTGTAGTTAGTTATTTTTTATTTAAACAAAATTTTGACTAAGTTGGTTTTTCCTCTGGACAGAAAAAAACTATATTTTTTAAATTCTTTATTTCGCTATTACAGGCATTTCTACATGATAAAGAACATAAAGAACAACATAAAGAACAATATAAAGAACAAAATAATCCATAAATAAGACTGAAATAATCTGATTTCTAAAAATCACTTTGATCATCATCTGATTCTGGTTCTAGTACAGGCCGGTTAGCATAGAGAAGTTGGCTGTAGTGCTCTTTAGATCCCTCTTCTTCACAGAATTTCATTAGAACTTTAAGATCAGCACACTTTTCTTTGGGCAGAGGTATAGGGCTATGGTAGAGCTGGTTGGGTTCTTGAAGATCTGGTAGGTTTGATTTTCTCTTCCGTTATATGTTTCCCTATGGTCAACGGTTTTGCTTTTTGTTTGAATGATCATGAACTGTTTTAGTTGCCTAATAGGAAAAGAGAATTTTTTCTTGTATAACTTGGAGGACAAAAAATTACCCTATCCTTTAAACATAACTTGTTCACATGATACAACAACAAACGGATACGGCTTCGTTCGGGCGGCTTCTATAACCTCTCTCCAGCCATCTGGAGTTTCAGCCTTAGCACTTTTGGGGATCAACACCATGTTTCTGTCGGTTTCCATGAAGGAATGATCGCGCACTGGGTAAGTAATTGTCACAGTGTCAAATCTTTTTAGATCAGCAGTTACGTAGTGGAGGATGGAGAAACTGGATGATGGTGTGGTTTTTGTTTTGTCCCCCGCACGAATCGGCAAAGACATAAAGTTTCTTAATAGCAGGATCCAGGTAGGTGTTGAAAAAATGATAAAGCATTGAAGCAACATCATCTGATTCTTTCTTTGCGATGGTTTGCTCGTGAAGCACCAGTTGACTAAATATGCACATTGAAAATATAGAATGACAGCTATCTTCTAAAGTACACTTTAGCAGAAGTTATCTTCGCAGTAGGGAGGTTTTTTTTTCAAAATCTATAGCGATAGCTTCTATAGTTGACCATTTTTTAGCTTTAGTTTTTCCACGACTTTTCAATTCATAGAACCAATCTGCTCTCTTCAAATTAAGTGTCTTCTCAGTTTCTAGCTTCCTACATTCCTCGTCTAACTTTACCTTTTTAGCTTTCTGCTTATCACACGAATAGTACATTTCGGTTCGTGGATAACCCAATGCGATGTTAAACTCTGACACACATATTTGCCTGAATGTTTTATAAGACATCTCAATATGGAGCTGTTTAGCCAAAAATAATGCAAGAAGCTTTTTAAAATTTATATGTTCCAGGAGAGATACTCTGTTAGAGTCCTTCAAGCTGTAGTACGCTTTACGTCCCTTTACATATGTTCAATATCGGTCTGACAGAAGAGGTCTTGTGCCGATTCTGTCAAGAAGAAGAAAAAACGGCAGAACACGTATTGTGCTACTGCGAAGGTCTAGAAAGACTGAGATTCCTTACACTTGGAAAAGAAAAACCAAGGGCAACTAGCTATACCGGAGAACTACTTCCCAGTCTATGGAGTCTACTACAAAAGACCGCATTAGACAAGGTACTCTAAACAATGATCAAAGGATATCCACAATAGATCTGAAAAGGTCGAGGTGGGGGAGGCCAGATGGCCCATAGTCCTAATTAAATCTAATCCAATCTACGTCCTTTTAAGGAGCCCAAAAACTGCAATAACAACACACGGGTTTATTGATATATCTTATGAGGTATATTGGTATGCTTTCCCCTTCCATCTGTCGGCGGCTCGCCAGTTGTTCTTAAAGATGTTCTTATTGTATGTAATCAAAAGGCTTTAATTCCAAAAAGTGACTGAAATGCTTTAAAACATACTGGCACCTCTTCTGCTCTGTCAGTCCTAATAACTCTTACTTTGTAGCTGTGTGAGCTTTCATTCAATCTAGCATCTTCTTCATTTTGTCTTGGCCTTCGTCGAAAAACAGGTCGTAATGAGATAAGGCTAGATAAGTATCTATTTTGGGCAACATGACTATTCTCACGTCCAATATTATTAAATTGTCTTATTAACTCACTTTGTTCCGTGACAGAAATATTCTTAAAGCACCTATACCGCTTGAATTTGCAGCTTTTTCCGGTTCAAATATCGAGGCCATTAGCTTCTTAGCAACATCTCTAAGGCGGCCATATCTTTTACGCTTTTTCGTTGACTTTTCTGAATTAACACTTATATTTTCGTCACTATCCGACATTTTAATCATTCTTACTTGTCGAAGCAACAGCTAAGTAAACACAGCTGAAGGCTGAAGCGTAGCCGACTATATAATGCAGAATTTTGGCTTTTCGATGATAGACTGTGTTGGTTATTCCTGTTTCAGGTGGACTATGTTGGTTTTTCCTCTGCAGTATATATTTATAACCTTAGGACTTCGTTTGTTGTTCCCCTTGATGATTTCTCATAATAAAATACATCTCGGAAAGAATATATTGAAATGATTATCTCATTTTTTTCATTTTCGGACACCGTTGGTTTTTGCCATGTACCCTTCATTTGCCACAGATAGTCAATAATAAGGGCATCGTTTATATTTCTGGAATTGTGGCTTGGTAAGTATACAATATTTGAAGGGCTCGGGTGTAAAAGTTGTTAAGTGGTATTGTATTGTTTTTTGGTTACAAGCGTGTTTTTTTTATAATTATAAAATCGGGGTTATAGTATTCAAGCCTTTTATTGCACTGACCGACTCAAATAACTTGTCTAGTTTGGTTATATGCCTTTATTACCAAAATAAATTTTTTTAACTCATACAAATTGAAAAAGAAATTAAAAAATTGGTACATAACATATTTTACATCAACTTTATGTAAGATAAATAGTATTTAACAGAATTTGAGGTGGTACGAAAAATAATGTGAACTCAAAGTTTTTTATATGAAATACAATCTTTTTTACCCAAAGCAATAAAATTAGAAACAATTATTAATTATTTGCTGCAGTATTGATGCTATAGTAATAGGCGTGATGAACAGGTGGAACCCATTGAAGACATGATAAAACGTGCTGCAGTTTGGTTTCTTCCACCGCTAATTTTTCCTGATATATCTGATTTAGGTCAAAGTCCTGAATGGACATTGCTCGGCCCCTTTTCTTTAACGAAATCTCTTCGGGAAGTTCATGGCAATTTTTAAACGCTTTTAGGATATAGGGATCAGACACATTAAATTCTAATTTTACAGAAGAAGTTATGCAAAAGTTCTCTCCATTTCGTGATTTTATGTTCTGGTTAAAATATCGTCGATATTCAGTGTAGTCTAGAAAATCTTCAGTTTGCATTCTATATACTGAAAATGGTTTTTTCTTTTTACAATCTCGGAGAATTTTTCCCCATCCTTCTGGATCATATACTGCATGTTGACGCCGCGTCAATTTTTCAGTTAAACCAAAATCTCTATCACTTGGCATCATAGAATGACCCGATTGAAGAAAGATGTGGACAATTTTCTTAAAATTTTTCATTGCTAATAGATGTAGCCAAAAATCTACAATGGTATAGTTTTTGTTCTGTCCACAGCAGTTATCGGAAAAGGCATAAAGGGTATCTCCAGATACATTATTAGCTGAAAAATATTTTTTTAAGCAGCTTGCAATCGCAACAGATCCACGTTTGGCAGTCACTTCATCCCAATAAAAGAAGTGCCCATTGTCATCTTCGCCACCACATCTGTGTACACTGAAATTATAACACCATAACTTCTTTTTTTCTTTTTATAAAAACATGTACCTGTAGTTAATTCAGGAGTTGGAAGCGCTTGCTGTAAGTCAAAGGTTATCACCTGTATATTTGGGTCAGAAGTTGATTGTTTGATAACTTCTTGTAATAAGTCACGAGCTGCTTGGGCTTTTCTTAGGTGTAGCTCATGTTTTACTGTTAGTTCTTGGACTTCCTCATTATTGTTGTTCAATTTAGCCTGTTGTATATCAACTTTGTTTGAATCACATTCAGCACAAGTGTCACTTTTTGGGGTCTTAAAGGATATATTGTACTGCTGTTATAATCCTTCGAAACTTGTCAAAAGAAACCAGGATGGTGTGTTTACTTATGCAAATATTTTTGTACTCTTCGAACAAGTTCGAATCATTACGAGGATATATCAGTATATAACGAGACTGGTGCTATAAGTTCTTTCAGAGGTAACATTTTATAACCCAAAAAATGAGACATGAAAGCCTTATATTTAATGTACTACCCCGCAGGTAGGCTTTGATTTAACTTTTGACATTTGTTACAAATTAATTATTGAATTGTCAGTGTTCTGCGTACCCATCGAAAAATTAAAGTGGAGCAAAGATACGCGATAAAATTTTGTGTTCGATTGGTTAAAACACCAACTGAAACTTTTGAAATTATTAAAGGTGCATATCTAGATAATAGTTTATCACGATGTAGAGTGTTTGAGTGGCATAAAAAATTTAAAGACGGTTGTGAATCAGTTGAAGATGAACCTCGTCCCGGTCGACCACAAACTGCGAGAAATGACACAAAAATTGCAGAAATTAACGACTTGATACAAAATGATTGCCGGATTGGCATAAAACGAATTTCTGACAATGTTAATTTGTCTTACGGTACCACTCAAAAAATTATTCATGAATATTTAGAGTACCGGAAGATCGCGGCAAGATGGATTCCAAAAGTGATGACCGATGAACAAAAAGCGAATCGAGTGACAATTTGTCAGCAGTGGAAAAGGCAATTGCAACGTAACCCACAGTTTTTAAATAATGTGGTTACATGTGACGAAAGTTGGTTTTATCATTACGATCCTGAATTGAAGTCTCAAAGTATGCAATGGAAGCATAAAGGCAGCCCAAGACCGCAGAAGGCCAAAACTGCTAAAAGCGCTGGTAAAGTGATGCACCTGATTTATTTTTGATAAATTTGGCGTTATTTACGATCACATTGTACCTAGAGGACATACAGTAACAGGGGAGTACTATTCTAATGTACTTCGAGGACCCTTAAAAGCAAAATTAAAGAAAAAAAGGCCGCTTTATCAGGACTTTGGCTGGACGCTGCATCACGACAATGCTCCGGCTCATAGATCAATGATTTCTTAACGAACAATTGAAGAATTAGGGGTTGAAATTATGGTTTATCCCCCCTACTCTCCTGACCTTGCTCCATGTGACTTCCATTTGTTTCCTGAAGTCAAAAAAGAATTGAGAGGTAGAAGATTTGAGTCGGATTTAGAGCTCAACAACGCTGTGATGGGCATACTAAACAGACTATCAAAAAATGGTTTCTCAGAAGTTTATGATAAGTGGATAAACCGATGGAATAAGTGTATTCAACAGAATGGAGAGTACTTCGAAGGATAGTTGTTGAATTTTTTTAAATAAATGTTCCGTTGTTATACTATAGCACCAGTCTCGTTATTTTCTGATACATCCTCGTATATTCCATGCCCATATAAACTCTATCAGGATTTACTGACCGGGAATAATGTCTTTCATACTTGGGCAGGTTACCTATGAAATCACGGACTCGTGTAAGATCATCTTCACTGTATTTTTTTTTATGTTGAGTATGTCGTCCGCGTCCATCTCTTTCTGGTAACATCATAACTTGATTGTTTTTTTAGCTTTTTTACTAAACATTCAATACGTCCTCTACCTATTCCATGCAAACTAATAAAGGCATCTTTGCAAACTGTTTTTTTTTTCAACAACGTAGAAAATAGTTTGTGCTCGGCGGGTATCACGCTTTTTAGTTTTTCTTTTTATGTTTTGTGTACTCATGCATCCCATTAAATACGCGTTTTGTATGTCGTATTCTTTTAAACCCCAAAATTTTGAAAATATAACTTCCTTTTCATTTGCAAGGATCACCAATTTTTTTCTCTTCAACATCACGTCCACGGCCTCTGTAAGTTTTGTATCGTTTTCCACTGTCTTTCAATATCTTGTTAATTTTTTGTCTTGATCCATGTCTGGTACGTTTTTTGCCTTTCTTTTTCTGCTCATTATTCTAAAAATAACAAAACTTGCTGAATAAATATATTAATTAACTCTACAATGAACAAAAATTTCTAGTTTTGTTGTTAATGTAAAGTATACACACTAACGAATTCAAAATGCAGGTAAATAATGTTATCTACTTCACTTAGCATGTTTTACTTGAAAAATGTTGTAAAAATTAATTTTGCTAACCTCTTAATTTTCTTGGTTTTCCGATGATGAGCTTGAATTTTGATAATCAGGGTCAGCGTCACTGTCATCAAATTCACTTAAATCACTATTTTCATTCATTTTGGCATCCATCTTTTCACTATTTTTAAAAATATTATGCACACACACATACTTTGATGATTAAGTATGTGTGCACACATGTTAAGTACTGCCACCATGTTGTTTGTTACTTACCCAGTTTTGCTTGCAACTGTCATGATAAATTCCATTTAACACGTTTTGCTAGATGGCGGTTTAACACAAATGAGCCGCTTGGCGGGAAATTTGAACTGTTCCATAAAATAGATGTGTACTTAACATATTTTACAAGCTATAAACAAAAATTCTCCACTTTGTCACTTAACATATTTTACGTCCGAGGCCTTCATTTATTGGGAAGGAAATATCTAAATTGGTTGAAGTATTAAATATTTTTATTCTAAGTTGTGTAAATTTGGTACAATTGAAGAGAATATGATTCAAATCAATAAAAGATATTATTAAAGTCACATAATGATTTGAATCGGTGAGTTGAAAAAGGGTAATATTCCATATAATGGAAAATTAAACTAAATATGTTCAATTTATGTCGGCGCATTGATTTACCGAAATAATGATAATATTCCTTAGATACAAACGTGCAACCGATATGTTAAAAATACGGTTAATTGAAAAAAGGAACATAATCCAGGAATGTTATCTGCTTTCCACTTAATGTGATTCACAGAGAGCAAGTTGTTTCTTTATCTCACGCATGCAGCGCTAGTTACTCTGTTTAAAATCACTTTATGATTATTTTAGGTTATGTTAAACTATAGATTGTTTTTGAACAGTTATTGTGAGAGTATTTGCAAGTTATTTTTCCTTTTATGTGATAAAGCTTTTTGAATAAGATGTCAGATTTAGAGGAACAAGAGGTTGAAGAACTTAAAAGAAAGAAAGAAAGAAAGGTAAAGTCAATAAGCCAGAACATAGCAAAGAAAAAGAGAAATTGGCCAGGACAAGGGGGAAGAATTCGTCACGATTACAGGACTCTTAGTTGAGGCTAAAACAACGTAGCCAAACTGTCCGTGCCGTAATAAATGCATGGACAATTTCTCAAATAAAAATAAACAGGCAATAATCACGTCTTTATACAATGGGCAACCAAAAAATGAAAAAAGGTACCTACTTCATGAGTCTGATAGAAAGACATGACCTTTCTAGGCATTGTCCTACCCAAACAAATCCCTTATTCTTTTACATATTTCGCTATGCAAGGCAATATTCGTATTATAGTATGCCGTAATGCATTCATTAGCTTGCATGCTATATCTAATCAAACATTGGCTCGACTGACACATCTGCTGAATGAAAATGAATCACCAAGGGGTGGTTATGGTCAGCATTTTAATAGAGCACGTGCAATACCAGCCTCGGTTACTGATGAAATACATAATCACATCAAATCATTTCCAACGCACATTTCTCATTATTGTTCTAATCCTATAACTTACCATGAAGCAGGGTTGACAACGAAGAAAATGCATAACCTATTTTTGGAAAAATTCCCTTAATACAAAACGGTGATGAAATATGAATACTTACTTAAATATTTCAAAGAAAATTTTAACTACAAATTTGGCTGACTGCAGGTAGATGTCTGTTCTACCTGTGAAGAGTTAAATACCAAGATCAAATCAACTTTTTTAAATGATGGCGCAAAATGTGTCGCTACTGCTATACTCATGGTGCATTAACGAAGGACAACGAAGTTTTATAACATGTTAAAGAACGTGCAAGAGTTGAGCAAAACTGACCCAAGAGTTAGTGGAATAGTATTTGACTCTATGCCAAATTTGCCTCTGCCCTTTATACCTGTGCAGGAGATGTTTTACCTGAGAAAACTATGGTATTATGTGTTCAATATTCAATACTTTAAAACTGGAATGTCTATATTTTATAGCTACCCGGAAGGAAAATGCAAGAAAGGCCCTACCGAGGTTTGTACTTGTGTACTAGATTTGATTGAAAAGTCTGTTCCAAAAGAAGTAGAAATTCTTTACGTTTTTTGTGATGCGTGCGGTGAGCAAACTGCAACCATACTCTTACGAGATTGTTGCTTACTCTAACAATGAGGGGTCGTTTCAAAGAGGTTAACCTATACTATCCTGTTAGAGGTCATAGTTTTATGGTATGTGACAGGACTTTTGGTGCTATCAAACAAGTACTACGTATACATGATCCTAAATACATAATAAGAGATGTTAATCATAAAGATATGCTAGACTTTAAAAACTGGTGGCCTCATTATTTTAAAAAAACCTTTATGCTTCCTACTGGATCAACCATCAAAGTACCTTTTACTATTGGTAAGTACAGGCAGTGTGTTAAATACATAGACAGTTTTTGTGTCAGAAAATTTAAATTGAGTAAGGTTGACGACGTGCATCTACCTAGTACAAGGGCATATATAGGAAGAGTCCCAATAAAAAATTAAAAAAATTTGCAATACATACCTGAAGACTTTCTTCCATTCTTCTAAAAAACACTAACCTAGTCCACTGCAGAAGGTAACGGTGATGGTGACGAAGAAAATTGATATACGATGCCAAGTTTGAGAAGAAGTTGTTTTTTATAATTTTAGTGTAAAAACAAGTTCTTTTTTGTTAAAAAATAAAAATTTGTTAAAAACATTGGTATTTTTTATAATACTTTTTTATTTTGAGTCGAAAAGAGTAATATTCCAAATATTAAAACTTCCTTAACTCAGGTAAATGAATTAATAAAAAAATTTAAATTTATTAGTAAAATACTCTTATATAGCACTACAAGTTATTAATAGATCGTTTTTCTGTTACATTAAAAATAAAGCTGTAAAACAAGTTTTTTTTTAATTTCCCAAAATATTAGATTTTGAAATAATAATAATATAATAATATCCTCCCTAATTCACCCCCTTACGAGTGAATTTTAACCCCAAAAGCTGAGCTTGTCCGGGGAAAGGGACGGCTATTATTATTAATATTTGCCTTGGCGCTACAGGGCGACTTAAAGATGATTAATGGTGCCATTTGACTTACAGATTAGGAAAACTCGGAAAACCCCACCCACCCACCCAAAACGGTAACGCATGGTGATTTTTACCTGAAAATTGACTCGTATATAAATGCCGCACTAGCATATCGGTTGCACATTTGTATGTGAGGAATGTTATCTTTTTCCCACTCACCGATTTAATTGTTACACAGTCCTTTTTTGCTGAGATGTGCTGGGAAGTTTCACTGGCTCAGTTGAAGTTGTGTCAGATTTGTAGAGTAGAATCGATTAAAAGGATACTCATAACATGACGAACAACTTTAATATTTTCATCTGTATGTGTATACAGTTTTTCGACCCAGTCTCCTTGAATAATTGCACATAATTTGTCAAAACATTCTAAAAACCATTGTAGTCAAACACTAAATCAGGATACTTAATGAAATCAGCCATGCATTCTGGAATTAAATACTGCTACTTGCTATTTAAAAGTAACGATAGATAATTTTTGCTTTTTGTCTATGTTGAATACCATTTTTTAAATAAAATTTTCCTAAAAAACGTTTTAATAAATTTGACACAAAAATTCAGTCGAACATTCAGTAGTTTTAATTTCAATGTTATATTCTGCGAAAGTGGCTAAAGTACCACATTCAGTTATATTATTTTTCTCAATTCCTCGTTATTGAATTGGATGAGGTTATGATGGTAAAAGGTAATTTCAAATTTTCTATGCATTTATAAGAATTGTATCCTGTAATAAAGAATTTTAAAACGAGGTAACGTTTAACTGGATGGTATTTTTTCTTCGGTTTGTTCTCCTGTTTCTTTTTAAACTCTTTTTACTATCATTATTTTTAGTTGGATTGCAGACTGACTGCCTGATTCTAAACAAACCTTCTTAAATTTATAAATATAGAAAGTATGTAACAATTGGTAGCCTCCTATTATGCAAACTGTCACCTGATATAATACACTCCTGTTACCAAATGTGGCTCATGTACCTTTAATGACATATGACTGATGATACCAATAATTGTATTACCAGACCCAGGATCCTAAATAGATTTTTTTTTAATATTTAATTCTTTTGCAAGTATGTGATAATATAGGTGTGTTCTAATCAGTAACCTTTTAAATTTTCGAAACAAGAATCCATAAAATACCACCTAACGATTTCTTAACTTACATGGCATAATACTTTAAATTATTGCAAATAATAAGTTGGTTTTACTGAAATTTTTTTAATTTTTTTTTATGTCCTTATTAGTATAATTGAAAATGTTGAACGTTTAGAAAAACGAAATACTCGATCAATACAGACCTGTTCTTTAAAATTGTTCCACGTTTGAATATTCAACGTTGCGTGCAGCATTTTCAACAAAGTAGTTTATAATTAGCTACTGATTACGTTTCAGTCTATCCTAAAGGAACGAAACAATCCTGGATGAAGACTCTTATCACGCGATATAACTCTGGCATGTCTTCTTGGCTACGACAGGTCAGTATCCGGGTTATTTGTTAACCTTCTTACTTTTAGTTCATATATATAATTATTACAAATAATAAAATATAAATTTTAAACCTACACCAACACGTTGTCCAGGACCAGTGGACTTTTTACAAATAATTAGAAGTTATTTGATGATGATAAATAATGTCCAGAAATTAGATCCGTATATCATAAATAGAGCCTGGAAAATATGCATATTTCTCCCAAACTTTCAAAATGCATATGCAAAATAAAATTTTGCAGTTTTCAATATATTTTGCTAATAAATAATTAAAATACGATAAAGTTAATTACAAATAATAACCATAACTTGCAGTTTAAATATAAGCTATTAAATATAAACTTATAATAATTACGAAAACCCTCATTTCAAAGTGAACAAATAAATTTTGAATATACTCAATAGATTTTTATCGTAATTAGAGTTTAAAATGTGTAAATATACCAAAAAAGCTTCCAGTAAAGGAGTTTTATTAAAAAAGTCAATTGTGGGTAACACTAATTAAAAAACAATTGATTCTAAACACATGTTTTGTACTACCTGCGAGAAAAGGGTAAGTTGATTTCTAAATTATTTAATAAAATATATTTACAATTTAACTGTACAAGGTCCCCCTTCCTTGAAAATTCGTCTTGGAGCCATTCTTGGTTTGTACAGGGTAAGTCGTTAACTATAGGAGATACAAGAAAATTGATGTCTCATTCTCGACCCTTTTTTTGAGACCAATTCACTTTTTTAAAGTATTTTATGTATTTCTCTAATGATTTTTACGTTTATTTATATGTTTTTATACTGTTTTTTTACTTATATGCTCTTTCAATGATTTTTACGTCACTCTAAAACGTTTTTTTTTTTTTTAACTATTTTAAGTGGTATTATAAATGATTTCACATATATTATGGTTTTTTATGTTTTCTAGTCTCAGTGTCACCCGGTATGTTCTTAAAGAGTTCATAGGGAAGTAAACTTCTCAAAAAAATATGATTTTAAATTTTAATGGGTTCTGTGGCTAAGGTACTAAGGGTTTTTCTAAGGGTTTAATTTCCGGGTTTTTCTTTTCAGTTTTTTTTTATTTGATTCGTATTTCCTATATTTACAGATTTATCTATATAAACATCGAAATTTGCCAACCTTGTACGTTGTGAATTGGGAAATTTATAATTTTTTTTTGCTAAAGTTGTATTTATGTTAAGTTAAATTCTGTTATGTCTCGTTTATTAATTGTTACAGATCACCTGATGAAATAAATTCCAGGTTGATTAACATTTACAAACTCCTTTTGTATATTGCTAAAAAGCGAACTCCAATCTTAAAAATACAAAAATTTCTCACAGAGACGTTTAACGGGACCAGTCCTGGTCTTCAAGACAATTTTAGTAGTGATCTTTAATTTATTTATAGGTTGCAACATTCCTATTAATAAGCTAGGAAACCCATTTAGTAATTTTTTAAAGACGTATTGTAAAGATCAAATACTTCCCAGCTCTTCTACTTTACGAAAAAATATGTAAATAGAAGTTATGATGATACGATAAATTGCATACGACATAAGATTGGAAATAAACCTATATGGTTTTCAATTGATGAAACCACTAATGTTAATGCCAATGATTCACTTACTTATTTTTATTTGTCGCAACAAAAACCTGCAGATAATGTTTTATTAATGGTCAGTGACGCAGCTCCATATATGGTGAAAGCAGCTAATAATTTAAAAATTTAATTTCCAAACCTAATTCACTGTGCATATTTAGCACATGGTCTAAATAGGATTACAAAAACAGAATCGAATTTCCTCTCATCTTTTTTTATCTTTATCTTTATCGATTGTAAGCAGGTAGGGTTAGGTTTGGCCAAGAACACTGCGACCTCTTGGTTCTATTGTATTCCCTTGCTTTCCCCGTATTCAGGTACTATCTTTGGAATAGTCTTGTATCTTCGGTGAGTTTTAATATGTTCCCCACAAAGTGTTCCTAAGGCGTTCTTTCCGGTTCTAGGCCTAAAAGGATAACAGGTCACCTAGTAAGAGCTTCTCATTCGAAAATCACATGGTATGAGATTTATTTCTTTTCCATGCAAAGTCTATACGTAGTGGGATCACTGTGTAATCCCATTACATAAAGCTGTTTCTGCAAGCATTACCCCGTTAGTAATCCCACAATGGTGGATATCTGAGGCCTTGCGAGTTGTAGTACATCAGTAGCCATGCGTGGGTTTGATCCTTAGTGAGCTTACTGATTCTGTGCCCTCTTATCTGTTGCCAGTGAATTTGATGTTTTGTGGTTTTCCACTTGTTCACTGCCTGTCGAGCAGAGGTTTTGTTTATCCCAAATACAGGTCCTGGTCCTGTGAATGGTAGATCTGATCCCTCTTTGGCATGCTTATCAGCCTTTTCATTTCCTTGGATACCTTTGTGTCCTGATATCCAAGCTAGTTTTACCTTGTTGTGGGTTGCCAGATCACTCCAGTATTCCAAGGCAGTTGTAGACAAGCTTTGACTTGATTCTGTTTGAATCAAAAGCCTTTAAGGCTGCTTGGCTATCTGAGAGAATTAGAATGGTTTGTTTTTAGTACTTCCTTCTTATATTCTCTCCTACACACAATTTTTATTGCATATATTCCAGCCTGAAATACAGTGGCATGTTTTCTCAGTGAGAATATGATATCGCATTTAAGTTTAACTCCATATACACCAGAGCCTGTTTCCTTGTTAGTTTTAGAATCATCCGTATACCATACGAGACCGCTAAGCAAGTATTTATCTATCTCATTTACCTCGTTCCAGTTACAGTTGACCTGGAAGGGTCTGCTAAAGGTTAGGAGGGGTGTCATGTAATCTGATCCCATATTTAATATAGAATTATTTACTTCTTGGGTTATTTTGGTATGTTTGATATGTCCCAGTGGGTTCCGGTTGTTGGAAATTTCCAGACTGTATGTACTTATTCTGGCCTCCCCCTTTATGACTAGGTCTACTAGGGATGGGAGGTTTAGAATGATTTTCATAATGGCTGTCCGTGTATTTCTCAGTACTCCTCTAATAAATACAATGGCATGCCAGCATCTGTACTCCTGGGAGAGTATTGAGGGCTGTTTTCTGGTTTACTTTTGGCCACCAAACAATCGCTTCATAATTTATTATGGGTGTTGTTATTGCCAAATATAGCCAGTAGACCAGTTTTGATTTTAATCCCCATGTTTTTCCAAATGCCCGTCTCCCTACAATGAGAAACATTTTACATTTGTTGGTCACTTTTTGTTGGTGTTGGTTCCAAGTAAGTTTGCTATCTAGGATTAGACCCAGATATTTTACTTTGTTCGTTTTGTTTAGCCTTCCTCGAGAGCAGGAGTTTCTAAAACATCCAACCTTGTTTTCCGAGTAAAGGTTATAATAATAATATAATATTAATACCCTGCCTAATTCACCCCCTTACGAGTGAATTTTAACCCCAAAATCTGAGCTTGTGCAGGGAAAGGGACGGCTATTATAACTATTTTCGGTGGCGCTCCAGGGTGACTTAAAGATGATTGATGGTGTCATTTGACTTACAGTTGAGGAAAACCCGGAAAACCTCACCCACCATCATCGAGTCGGTAATGTATGGCGATTTTTTATAATCTGCATGTCATATCGACAGAAATTGAATTTTTATTAATACGGCACATATCAAATCCTATACCAAACCATGCAATTTAATTAAAAATCCACATGGTTCGGTCTGAGATTCGAAGCCCAGCAGTCTCTGACACATGAGTTGTGCCTTGTCAGGGTTTACAGAGAGGTTTTCTTTAACGCACCACATTTCTGTAAGCCTCAGAGCTCTTTGCATGAGCTCAAACACTGTGGTTTGGTGTTTCCCTCGAATAAGGATGACTATGTCATCGGCATATCCTTGGGCGTACAGCCCTTGATTGTTTAGTGTTTTCAGCAATTCATCTGCCACTAGGTTCCACAGTAAAGGAGAAAGGACTCCACCCTGTGGGCATCCCCTGTGGATATTCACCTGCATGGTTTCACTGAACATTTGTGCCTGTACTTGCCGTCCGCATAACATGTCTTCTATCCACCAGCAGATGGTGTCTTCTATACAATGTTTTCAAGCAGCAGCTACCATTGATTTAAAGGAGTTATTATCAAAAGCTCCTTCTATATCAAGAAATGCTCCTAGGACTATTTCTTGGCTACTGAGTCCTCCCTCTATCTTGGTTACAAGATGATGCAGAGCAAACTCACAAGATTTTCCTGATTGATAGACATGTTGGTTTGTACGCTTTGCCAGACATGCTGATCAATCTGTTTTTCCAAACCTTTTAATAGCAATGACGTCAGAGTTATTGGTCTATAGGCCTTTGCCACGGCATACGTTGGACGCCCCGGTTTAGGTATTAAGACAACCCTGCTTTGTATCTAGGTATTTGTTTGGTACATGCTTATGCACCAAACTTGCCCGGTAGAGCTAACAAATATGCGGGGCCAGCGTTTCTATTGCCTATTGCAAAAGCACAGGCAGTACTCCATCTGGTCCTGGTGATTTGTATGGATTGAAGTTGCGTATTGCCCATGTTACTTACTCTGTTGTAACTAATGAGATATAATAAGTAGTTCTAATGTTTCCATTCCAGTTTTAGTGTATTTTTTTAAGTCCCCACAGGATTTATTGGATCTTTTGCTAGAATGCGGTGGAGTCTGCATCCTTCAGTTCTATTTTCAATTTCCTGACAGAATGTTCTCCATGAATCCCTGTTAGATTTCCTAAGTGTTTTGTTATATTCTGTGGGTCTTTCGGTGTATTACCCCCACTCATTCGTCAATACCATAGTAAAAAAAATTGTAAAAGCTACCCTCAGAGTTCAAGTATACCTAAAAAATTTACCGGGAATTTCTGTACTAACCGAACCACTTTTAACAAGTGGTTTAATAAAAGACGTTATTTGCGAATTTGATCCTGATTAAAAAATGTATTGATATTTTCAACGATCCAAATTTAAAACGACATATTTTCCATATTCAGGCAAATTACGTGTGTAAAGGTACCGCCATAACAAAACTTGAGACAAGGGGATTGACTTTAAATGAAAGCCAGATATACTTAACGCTTTACAAAATGAAATCAATAATTCAACTAGATTAAAAAAAATTTGAGAGAAACTTGATTCAATTTTAAATAAAAACTAAAGATTTTAAAAACTAAGTAAAGTAAATAGTATAATCGATGGGGATTTTGATGAAGCTCTTGACTTTAAACTAGATCCAAATATTATTTCTTAATTTAAATAACTTCGTGCGATGTGCTCGGTCATTTCCTTCATACAAATTTCTTTTAAGTGACAGACGACATTCCCTTACTGTCGAGAATTTAGAAAAATATTTAATCATTTATTGTTTTTATTCCAATAAAAATTAATTTTAAGTTCAATTTATAATTTTTTATAAAATAAGTGATATAGCCTGTATTGTAAGTCTTATCTTTTTCTCTTTAATTAAGTTTACAAAAAAATTATTATCTGGTTGTTTTCGATTTTTTCATCAAGCATAAATGCATATATAAGTGCATATTTTAAAAGTTTTTAGTGCATAGATGCAAGCATATTTTGCCATTTTTTTACTGCATATTTTCCAAGCTCTAATCATAAAGTAGTCACTTTCGGTTCATTGCAACAATTAAGATATGGAGCTTTTCATAAAAAAAGAAAATATTTGGTTATTCAATTTTATTAATTATAGGAGTTTTAAATATCTTAAATCATTATTTTAGTAGAAAAATGGATCAAATACTACAACTACTGCGCCAAAAAAATTTGCTGGGTAAAATAAAAAATAAAATATTAAAAATGAGAGTGAAAATTGTAATAAAAAAAATTCTGCGTTGTTTAAGTTATTTGGTTGCACAAAATTAAAAAAAACTGTTAAACCCAGAAATCAAATTAAACTAAAATTTTGTATTTTTTTGGTATTTAAGTTATTCAAGAAGTTTAAATTGCTGTATATCTGGTTGTTACTTCAGTTTGCTAATAATTCTATAAAATAATTTCATTAGTAGATAACTGATTTTATAAATTGCGGTCCTGTCCTCATATCACCTGACTAAAATGTTCTACGTTGATGTTTGGTTAGAAGTCGAGCTTGTGTCTTGTATATCGTGTTTGATGATTAGGTAATTGCCAATTTGATAAAGTGATGGAATAATTGGTGACTGTATAATTAGACGAAAACTTTCTTTCAAGAGCTTCTCATCCAATTTACAATCCTTAAAGCTGAAGCAAAACTTTTCTTTTCAAAGTTCGAAAGTTCCGATAGCTAAGAATAAACTACAGATTGCGATGACGAGATTTAAACCAATAAGGTTAAACGTATACAAGGTGAGTTTGGAAGGTAGCCAGTAAAAGCATACTTAACTTTAAAAAATGATATAACCCTTACAATTTTATTGATTAAAAAGATTTTATTTAGAATATAGATGGTATGTGGGGAAATTTATATCTGCCCTTCAAATTTAAGATTAGGAAAATATTTGGAAAAATACCACTAACCAAATAACCCACGATATTTGTATTTATTTCAGAACTGTGCTATTTAATTAGTAAAAAAACGTTATAAAACAAAACCTAAAAATACCCAAAGTCGTCTACATGCAGATATCACATACAAACTTTTTATGCTTGAAGAAACTTCCACACATTCACTATGGCACCATGAATGGCAGGTTAGCCATCTGATCCACATTTCTCTAGATTCGGAACGTATGTATAAGTAATTACAGTATAGGTATGCTGCTTTGGACTTATCACTGGAACAATGATATGGGTTGCTTTCGTAGTTAGATTCTGGGTCTTTATTTTCGCTATCTTCATTTATTTTTTGTTTCTTTGAATTAATTGGCAAGCCTATTCGTAGCTTAGTGTTTTTACTTGTTGAATTATTCTCTACTGTCTTTATTTTAGCATGTTTTGCTTGTCGTTCTTGTGCAATTTTTACTTCTTATTTTTCCAAAATATCTTTAATCTGTGGTGTTCCATTTAACAATCCAACTTTTCCTTGTTGCCTTCTCTATTTGGTTTAAGCTTTGGGAAGCGCTAAAGGTGTTGGTGATAGTTCATGAATAATTTGCTTTGGTGACCTGTTCGAGCCAGTCAGAACTTGTGAGTTTTCATTTGGCAATTAATGATCACTTAGTAACTTAAATTCTGTTTCGGTTGGGTCGTTACGGGGTTTGAGAGCCGGTTTTTCGGTGGTCAATGAAGCATTGAACATCCAATCTTCAAATATATCAGAATTAAAAGGCTAAATATCGGTTTTGAAAAAGTTGCACTTATTAAAAATACCTTTGTAAACACTCCTGCTACCTGAAGGTGTGCTACAAGCCTATTAGGATTTTGCTTTAGCCAATTTTGAACATCCTGATTGTAGTACGTCTACAATGGATCAAAAAAGCCAACATCAATAACTTGCAGTCTGTGGATGAAGTGTGCGGGAAAATAAAATAGGACAATTTCGTTGTCTTTGGCTGCTCGCAAAACTTCCAAGCATTTATGGCTGAAGTATCCATCCATTGGTGTAATGCGCAAAATGTTTAATTTATTTTAGAAATATCTCACATTTATATACCACTTTTCCTGACAAAATGAAGTGCTTCCTGGTGGTGCGTTATCCATAAGTTTATAAATTATATTTGGCTTATTAAATGCAGTAGCACGAGCCGAATATGTATTTTCTGGTCTTCTTAACGAAATTCATGGATTTCGATTTAAAAAACCTCGTTTCCATGTCGCAAATGTGATTTGATATCTCATTATCTATCTTAGCACTAAACATTGACCTTCTTTCTCCCAAATCCCCCTTTCCTTCCTTTATTTTTAGCGAATATTTGTCAAAAGGTTGTAGTCGGGACATTAAACGTTTTTGCGGTTAAAAGTCAGCCTATTTTTTTCTTCCTTATATTCCTAAGATCCTTCTCCATTGCTTGTTCACCCCACTTCTGCGTTTGGTTTTTATTTGATGACACACTTTATACCATGCCATCATAAAAACCTAGCATTTAATACACATGTAGAGGGTTGGTTTAGAATTAAAACATGATGAAAACAGATTTAAAGTATATCTGACTTAGCAGGGATTTGACCGGTTGGTTTAAATACGTCTGCCAGAGGTCCGAAAACTTGTCTATTTGTAAAATATTGTTGAGGATGTAAATTTTGTCTGGGTTGTATGTTAAATAGTTGAGAAGGAAATTGATTGTATGAATTATTTCTAAAATTCTGATTGTTATAACCATTATAATTATTTTGGAAACTATTATTAGGACCTTGGTATGAGTTTGATCTTTGATTATTAAAATTTTGATAATTATTTCTACTTTGGTGACTATTTCGGTGACCATTTCGGGCGTTAGATTTACTATTATTATTTATATTGAAATTTTGAAAAAATTCTATTGCCATTTCCAGTGAATCAGGATTTTTTAATCGTAATAAATCTTGTACACAGCCAGTTAAGTCACGAATAAAAGTTTTTAAAGCTAATTCATCACAATTTTTAATTTTAAACGTTCTTTCTTCCGTAGTTAAATTCATTGAAATTAATTTTGAAGCAATGGCACTTTTGGATTGCTGAATACGTTGTCCAAAATTTATAAAAGATTCATTTCTTAATGGCCTTAAAATAATTAATTCTTGAACTAAACAATCAAGGTTTCTTTGGTTTCCGAAACTAAGTTTTAAAAGATTTTTTAAACTATCCCAAACTCTTACTTCTGGTCTAGAACCTACTAATCTTAATGCATTACCAGATAATTTTCCAATTATTGCTCTTAATAAAAAACTATTTATTGGATCGTTCCTATTTTGAGTATTTTTATATTGGCTAATTAAACAATCATAATGTTCTAAAAATATCTCCAAGATTCCACTGTCTCCATCAAAAATTGGTATTGTGTCTATATGCATTTTCATTAAAGAGTGGTTAACACCACTAACAGGAATAACTGACTCTTGACTACCGTTACCCATTGTGTTTGTTTTTTGACTTAAATTACTAATTGTTTCTATTAATTCGTCAATTTTTGCAAATTTAATTTAAAGTTAAAAATCTCTTAAAATAATATGTACACTAATATTTATAGTTTAAAACTTGGAATTATATATTCAATATTTACGCAAAAATTATAAATATTTATTTTATTTCTCAAAATGACTTATCTCCTAAATTTCTTTTAAATATATTATATTATATTCGTTAATAATTTTAAAGTTAAAAATCATGGAATTCTATATTCACTAGTTATCCACAACTAATTCCCTAATTTTATCAAAGATAAAAAAAATGTAAAAGGAAAAGAAAGGATTAGCTTACCACGTCCTTGATTGATGGTTCTGCTCCACGAAGAAGCATCCTACTGACTGCGCCAGATAAATTTAAGGAATGAAAAATTTACTTTTTAAAAATTTTTATTTTAATTTACAAACGTTTTACTATAATAAAAAATAAGGAATGACAATTTTTGGAATTTTACATGTATTTATAACCTAGCTTGCACTGACGCAGCAGGTCGAAGACCGGCATGCAAGTTTGCATTTAGAGTTCATATAACTAGCGAAATTAACTTAGCACTACTGAAATCAACTTAGACAACTAAACATACACACACATCACGCGGAAATTGAATAGTTCTAGAAATTTCGGTAATATTCCATCATAGGCACTATGCCATCATAGGATACTTTCTCCTAATACTTTTTATAATAATCTTTCGTTTTGTGCCATTCTTAATAGAAGATAAGGATTAAACTTTTAAACTTTCTGGGAAAGATGACCTAATCTTTCCACATATCCTGGACGTATGTATATTACAGTATCTTAGATTATAAATTTGGCAGAATATACTTATGCCATCAGCTTGTAATAAAAATTTAATCCTAATATCATCTTCTAAGTCAATAAAGAAGACATTAAATACAAGTGGGCCCAGATTACTTCCCTGAGGATCTCCAGATGTCACAAACTTGTTTGTTACCATTGATAGTCATAAATTGGTGTCTATTGCTTCAATAGGATAAAGATAATTAAACTAGAGATAGACCATACAGAGGTAGTATTTTTTTTAAGAACTCAAATGCCTTGGAGAAGTCGATGTGCACAATATCAGTCTGCGATCACCCATCAATGGATGCAACAAAAAAAATAAGTTATATTTGTCAAATTGATGACGATAAAAAAACCATGCTGATAAGTGCCAATAAATGAAATGAATATGCATTCGACTGTAAAGTGCCAGTTTAACAAATAACTAAGATTGGTCAAAAATTGTAAATATAAAACTTGTCATTATTATTGTAGATGGTATTAACTTACAATTACTTTCCAATGTTTTGAACGGTTCAGGTTTCAAGATACGTATTTAGCAATATTGTTAAAGGCAACGTAAATACTTAATGGATCAAACGACTTACCTGAAGGAAGTTCGATCCTAATTATGCGAGCATCCTTGTTAGTGAAAATAAAGATAACCATGTAGTATATCTATATTACGCCGCTGACCCACATGTTTAAATTTACAATTTTATGTCACTCTCTATCGCTACCTGTGTACATTATTCATTACCTGTTGTGGAGCCTATGAGTTTGGGGTTAAAAATAATATAAATATGGTGGAGGTGGGACTTTATTTCCACTAATAAACTTAGGACATCACAGTTCAAAATTAATCATCACTTCTTTTTTATTATTATTCTTATATATACCCCCGCAATATATATACCTCTTAGATTTTGAATCAATTTAAATCTATATTTAATCAATGGCTAATTCATGTGCACAAAAAGGTATGTTTTTTTTAAGGTGCATGATTTTCCCATACAGTAATATAATCAATGAGCTTTGCGTAGCATTTTTGCGTCCTTGCATTATATAAGCATAAGACTAGAGCTACCAGACATTTATTTGTCTATAATGCAGAATTTACATAGTACCTACATTCTGCTTCCAAAGGTTTTTGAAGTTTACATTTTAAGTAACATTTTTTGCATTGCGGTTAGCCAGGCCAGCAAAGATGCTAAGAAAAATAACAAGATCAGATTTAACACTTAAGCAGCCTCTTTTGTGCATTTATTTGTTTATAATGCAGAATTTTCATATGAAATATTATCTTTTGTGGCCAAAGTTTTGCAAAATTTACACATTAAGTAGAATTATTTGCGGTGCGGTTAGCTGGGCTAAGTATAAGATCAGAGTTAATACATAAAGTAGCCTTCTCTGTACATTTATTTGGCTTAAGTGCAGAATTTGCACATAAAATAATATCTTCTGGACCAAAGTTTTACAAAATTTACACATTAAGTAACATTTTTCGAGTTGCAGTTAGCCGAGTTTACAGTTTATGAATATAAGATCAGAGTTAACACATAAAGTCGCCTTCTCTTTACATTTATTTGGCTGAAATGGCAGAATTTACACATAAAATAGTATCTTATCAACCAAAATTTTACAAAATTTACACATTTAGTAGCATTTTTCGCGTTGCATTTAGCTGAGCTTGCATAATGTAAGTATTAGATCAGAGTTAACACATAAAGTAGCCTCCTCTGTATATTTATTTGTTATTTGCAGAATTTACACATAAAGTAGTATCTTCCGCCACAAAAGTTTTTTCGAAATTTGCACATAAAATCGCATTTTTCACTCTGCATACGGCTTATATGAATGATGTATCTTCTGCATATTTATATGTCGTCATTCGGAAATTTACAGTAAAGCAGTATCTTCTGCAAGCTAAAAATCAATTAAATTATGAAGAAAATCATTCTCAAACCTGTACTAGTATCAGAGTTAACACATAAAGTAGCCTCCTCTGTACATGTCTTTGTCTATAATGCAGAATTTACACCTAGAGTAGTATCTGCCTTCATGAAAGTTTTTCGAAATTTGCACATTTTTCGTTTTGCAGACGGATTTTATGAATGACTGCACCGTTAACACATAAAGTAATATCTTTTGTATATTTATTTGTCGTCTAATTGTAGAAATTTACACATAAAGTAGTATCTTCTGCAAGCTAAAAATCAGTTAAATAAAAAGAAAAACATTATTCTTTTACCTGTTCTCTGAATTCCTTCATTTCTTTTTTAATTTATCGTATTTCTAATACGATTTTTTTTGTCCATGTTTTTATAATCGCTGGAATGTGGCTGGTTTTGCGATGTGAATCAGGCGACACAACAATTGGTAATGAGTAATGTATACAGGCAGCGATAGAGAGTGACGTAAAATTTTAAATCTTAACATGTGGATCAGCGGCATAATATAGGTATACTACATGGTTATCTTTATTTCCACTAACAAGGATGTGAAGCATAATTGTAATAGGAGAATATAAGTAAAATATCTGTAGAATATCATTAAAATAAAAGAGAACCGTCCAATAATATTATTTAATTAATAAAAATATTTCATACACAATTGCTTTAAATGACAAATTTGTAGTAATAAATGTAAAAATCCTTTGTTAAGTTCCCTTCAAAGGCATAGATTTCCTTTGTCGCACAAGCTGCATAATGCTTCTAAAAAAGAAAATCCCTAAATACATGTTATTGAAAGAAAAACACTTCAAAGTAAAGGATGCAGATACAAATCTGAGAGTAAACGGGAATCTCTAACCGGATCTGTATGCAGGACATGAATCTAAATAGTTATGTTATGTTATGTTGATAATGGGGTGTTAATACACTGCGACCTAAAAGATCTATTGTGCCCCCTTCTGTCGCCACTGCACTAAGGAAATGTCTCAATGCCTATAGCGACCCTTCCAATCCTATTTTCTCAAGGAAGTGTAGGATTTGAAGTGGCTTCAAGTTAGGTAAGTCTCCCTCTTCTATTTGATATCCTCCTAGATATAGTGCTCTTGGATTCTGGAGTGCTACACATTCAGTTAGGATGTGAATAGAGGTTTCGTCCTCCTCCTCACAGAATCTGCACTCACTATTCTCTAATCTAAATAGTTAATGTATATACTTAGTTTATTGAATGTACAAAAGGCCTTCTTTAAGGATAAAATAACAAATTTGTTGGTTTTTCTTCCATCAGGAGATTCCAACTGATTCAATCAATAAATGTATGTTAGCGCAAGTGAAAAAATGCTTGTTATTTTTGAATAATACCTATTTTTTTAATGTAACAAAAACATTTTATACTTATTTATTTGCCACTTTGATATTACAATTAATTTTTACTCTACGGAGTAATATTTATTAATATCTCTCCTATATTATAAAATTTAAATATTATGTTTACTTTAAATATTTTAATAATACTGATACTTAATTATGGAAAAAGAAAAATTATCTAATTCATCAGTAATTATTTGGACACGGTCCTACATTAAATTCAATAACCATGCTTATTAAGAAGCCTTTTTGATAGTTTTGTTTTGTGTAATTTTTTTTTTGTTGAAATATCAAAAATCGGTCTGGATTTTCCGTGTACAATGTAGAACAATTTTTGACCTCGTCACAACAATAAGCCAGGGCCACCGTTCCAATCTTCATTTTGTTTTATCGAAGGGCCGCTCGTTTGACAAGAGGGTCGACAATGTTTCCAATTTTCTGGAATGTGATATTTGGCTTTACATTTACCGTTTTTCACGGGTTTTCCGTTTCTCCAGTATAAAATAACAACGAGTGGAAAAGGCTTGTTAGTCGCGTTATATTGCATGTTTCAATTAAAGGGAGGGAAAAACAAAGGAAATGTAAATTGTATAGGTTGCAAAAATGTCTGTTTAAAAAATAAATAGATATATAGAAACTATGTAGTGATAAAAGATGAGACACCAAATATTCATTTTGGAACATTAATTATTTTCATAGATAATATAGGAATTAAAAAAATTGGGAGACCGGGACTTCCTTAATTATTATATACTAGAAAATACCCCATCGTTCCATACCCTACTATGCTTACCATAAGTGGAAACCACAGAGCCTATGTAAAGCAAAGATATTGGATTGTTAACTTCAAAAAAGCTGTCAAGTCCATCATTCATAACTATACTCTATGTCCAAGTTACACACAATGTAGAAGTTACTCCATCCCAAAGTGGTTGTGGTAAAACCTGTTTTGTAGTTTATATTGTAAAGAAATAAATATACTATATACTTTTACTATATTCGCCATTTCTAGGCAAATATCAATATCAAATATTCTGCTTAGAGATATTTTATATAATTTGTAGGATGAAATAAGTTATATTGTAGAGACAGTTAACCAACATATCAGTTATTCCACAATAGATCAAAAAAGGACGGGGTGAGGAAACTACATGGCCCATAATTGTAACCAAACCATTAAAATAAGCACAACTACTTTTTTATATTATAGCCCTTGAGTTATCTTACTGTTTAAATTTGTCTTAATTTACTATTTCTAAACCAAAGTATTTATCAATTTGAGTCAATCCAATGAGGTCTCTCAGATTTTTCTTTACTATTTTACCTATGCAATTTGCTTTATTTTACGCAAATCACACTACAGAGATCAAATAATTAGTTCTCTTCAATCTTCGGACATAATGGTGGTTATCCAGCAGCATAAGAGCTTCTGCATTCATGTAAAGATGGAGCTTGGCTTAATGCTTACCGATGAATCTTTTAATATTTTTATTGACGGTACCTGTATATGTAACGTGTGGAGGATGGATTACCCCCTACAGAACTTATGCTTTACTAGACCCATTGTGCATCTTCCTAAGATGATAGCCTCCTAGGTCGTGAGCCAGCCTACAGATTTATTGTAGTTGAAAACGTCGCCGAGAGGTGCTTCTCTTATATTGGCCGGTGTTAACCGATACTCACCGAACATAAATATTTTAATAAATGAGAGCGTTGAGTAATCATAAAGGATATGTTCGATGGTCTCATCGTCTTGTTCTCACCCTCTGCAGAGTGCGGATTTTAAGAGCCCCTTGATATGTAGATACTTCCGTACTTGGCAATGACCAGTCAGCATGTGTGTCACTATGTGTAGATTCTGTCTAGTCATAGTCAAGTATTTTTTTGCTGCAGTGTTGTCAGAATAACTTAAGAGATCCCTGACAACTCTGCAGTTTCTTGTTTCATCCCATCTTTCCTTGAATTTTAATTAGGTCTATCACTACCGATTTTCTCATACCAATAGAAGGGCCAGGTACGAAAAGTATTTGGTTGGCTGCTTTCTTTGCTAGTAATTCAGCAAGATGGTTACCTTTCGATGTGGCGTGACCTTTGATCCATCTTAAGGTGGATACTTCAGACAAAGCTTCGTGACATTCCAGTACTAACCCTGAGTAAATTCGGAGTCTGTTCAGGGTGAGTAGTGCTTGTCTGCTATCTTGAGGAAAGCATGTTCCTTACAGTGATATTGTTTCTGGTAATTTCTTTTGTTGCTATGATAATTTTCGTTAGCTCTGTTTGAACCACACTGGCTCACAGATCATTTTATGTTTAGGTTTAAGTATCTGGAGTATATTCTACATCCTGAGACTTCTTTCGTTTAAGAACCGTCGGTGTAGATATGTATAATACCTGCTACTTCCTGTTCTTCTATTTGTTCTTTTATAATTTTATATGGCTTATAGAAGATACCTTTGGTCAGATGAAGTCCATGTTCGCTTGAAGCAGTGGGAGCGTATCGAGTGCCTCTTGGCAAAAGCGACGTCTCGCCTCACCAGATCCGACATTAGGTTCTCTTCCAACCGTGCGAAGGTGTTTCATTGTCGTCAGAGCAACCTCCTTGATAGAGGAATGAGACTAAAAATGACTTCTATGGCTCTGGTCGTGTTGCTTTTATGGCTTCTGTTATGTTGAGACATGCTGTTCTTTAAGTTTGTTCTAGTTTACGGATTACTGTTAATTTTTGAGTTTGAGGGGAAAACCCTTGGTACGCCCCACGGTTCGGCGGTATTGTTCATAAGCAATGTATTATCCTGTGAAACTACATATTAAAAGATTTAAGAATTTTAAATAAATAAGTGACATTACTTGTTATTTTTTTGTTGTGAAAATAAGTTAGTTTGCTTACTGATAATTCTGTGGTCAATTGGATTAAAATGTGACAGGGGAGAAAATAGAAATTTAAATTGGAATATAGGTGACATCTGACTAAGGAAAAATCAAAATAATGTGTTTTAAATTATAAGAAATAACCATGATATACTCTTTGCTCAGACAGTAAAAATAAAACTAAAAATTACTTTGAATTGTATTAGACCCATAAAAATCTTTGATTGGAGAATTGAATATCTAGTAGCGGTTTAATCGGTTGTTAGGCAACGAATTTGTTAAATAAGGGACTCCATTTTGTCGTTTTTTTTGAGGAGATTTGTAAATTTTTGAATCTAAAATTAATTTAAAAGATTTTATTGAATAATTCATTCATATAATTTTCAATCTATTATTAAAATGTACAATAGTAATTAAGGATCAATTTAAGCTAAATTTCATGAAGAAAGACAGGTAAATAAACAAATTTACTCACCAGAAAAACTCATATCGAGACCGGCCATTAAAGGAAATCTGACCCTGGATTCTGGTTTATGCATAGGAACCAGACCGTGGATTCTCCAGAGTGCCATGCACTATTGTAAGTGACTTTAAGTTTTAACTTTTCATTGTGAAGAAACCCACGAACACATCACACACCAATAAACTAAAGTATTTTATACTTAGAACAGTGATCATATTAAATTTTTCTAATAGTGAAACTGAAACGAAAAAAAGGTACTATTCATTTAATGACATTTTGTAGATCACCATCAGTGTGAGTTGTAAAGAAATCTAAAAATAATATAAAAATTGTTATATGTGGTAACTACCAAACTTCCTTCGTTATGAATATAATTTTTTCTATTAACCAATAGAGGGCGCAAATACCTACTATTATACTCCACGCCATTTTTTGTCCACTACAGTTAAGTCACAAAAATATCTGCAGATATATTTTTGGAAAATAAAAACTCATTGAGAAATTTATAATTTTCATAAGTAAAAAAAACAATGAGGATTTATTTCTAATTTAATATTATACGATTTATATTATAATTGTTTATAATTGTTTGGTTTTTATTTGGAAATTGAAATTTAAATAAATTTGTTAACTTGATTTTTATATAAATGAATTTTATTAAAAAAAAATATATACAGGGTCAATAACAAAATTAATAGAGATAAACAAAAGGTAAATTAAACTTAAAATGATAATTTTATTGTATGGGAACCGACTCCTGGGATGAGAGCATATCATGTGAAATATCTGATAATTTGATTAGGGTATTTAATAAAAAACATAGCCGGAGTTAAATTAATTTTTATAGAAGGATATTAATTATAAAAATTATTTAAATAAAAAAAATAAGGCGCTCAACAAAACAAGTAAAATTAAATATTGATTTTTTTTAAAAACAATAAAAAAAAATTCTTTTGACTCTGTTTTCTAAATGCGAGTTCCATGTTAACTTGATGTCAAAGGTCCTAGGTACTTCACCTCTGTTGCAAAATTTAGTTTTGTGTTCAGGAATTTTCTTGTGAAAATGACCATTTCTTTCTACTTAGGATTAATAGACAGTGAATGTTCCTTGCATTACTGTTCTATAATTTTTAGAGCTACTTGCATTCTTTCGTAGAATATGTTTTCAAAATTCCCTGTTTGCAGAATGACCAGGTCATCTGCATATGCAACTGTGTAGTGACTGTCATTATTGAGGCGGTTGATGAGGGTGTCGATGACCATTTTCCACAGTATTGTGATTGCACCCCTCCCTGTGTGACGGTTGGTATTTGAACATCTTTATAATTGTTAAATTAAAAAAAAAACTAAGTAAAGTTTCCATTTACCAGACTCATCGGTAAATCTTCGTACATGATGTTAAATATTCAGCAGCTGAATAGCTTTCTGCATTCATGTAAATATGGATACTTACTTAATGCTTGCCGATAAATCTTTATAATTTTCATTGGCAGGTTGTTATTCGAATATCTCTATGATTATTAAGGTTAAAAACGAAGTAATGGTCCTATTTAGCAGACTCACCGGTTAGTCTACTAGTATACACATTTCCATTAAACTCGCGTATCACATCACCAGAAACTAACAGAACCATTCTATCGCATTTCAATTAGATACGATAAGTGGCACCAACCGGTGTCTAGTTATTAATTACTGTTCACTATATTAATCACGTAAAGCCTTAACATGGGTACACAAAGTAAATCAATATAAACAAAACCCGCTGAAACACAAAATAAGACCGGTAGGTTACCAGTTAGAATTAGTTGACAGGAGGCTGAATTTTGATCCTTCCCTTCAGATCATTTCTGTTTAAAAAAATCGCAAAATTTAAAAATAATATATATAAAATATTTTTAATTAATAAAAATAATAGAAATGCCTTAGTTTTTTTTATTTTGATACCCTTGTGGTATTTTTCCTAACGAATACGGAAGCACTCTGCATTCCAAGAATTTATAACGTGAAATAGTACTAATTGTTAGTTTTTGCATAATTAATGAATTAAAATTCAATAACTCATGGGTCAAAGTCCCTTGGTCGTTTACAAAAGACAAGGTTATACAGTTTAACATTTGTTACAGTGATTTACATATTTCAACACGTCATGCAAATCCATTTACTAAAAACAGTGAGTTAATGCTATAAGAGACTGGTATTCGAGTATGTAGACAATTCAGAGGCACTTGTATGATTTCATAAACGTCAAAACAAACGTTATAGAATTTTAAAAAGTAAATAATTAAGCTTCCTCTATACATATTGGAAGGCTGTTTCGAGTAGTTGGAAGTTAATTGGCAACATATTTTTAATATAGTCCAAAGTCATTCGTTTGTCAATTGGAGACAAATATTATATTGTACCACCATTTGAAGGTCCTGCTACTTTGTCCTCTCAGGTGAAATTGACAGAACAAGATTCAGAATTGGAGATAGAAGTCACTTTTAATAAAACTGATAAGAGTGATAAGGAATTGAATGTTTGAGAAAGTAACTCACCGCATATCGATTGCACTAAAATAAAAGTTTTTTCGTCGTAAAGCAAAATTTTATTCGACGTAAAGTAGTTAACTGGGATAAAATTTGTAGAAATATCAGACTTGAGTTTGAGTTTTGAAAAAATGAAAAACGAATTAGTTTATTAAATACAGGTCTATCTCTAAATAGAAGAAAACCAAAGACAATAAGATTAGTATCCTTGCAGATATCTAACAGCTCGTTAATATGGTTATCTTTAATTGATTTACCAGAGGCTGCCATTTGAGAGCCCCAAACAAGAATAACGTAGTCACTTTTAGTCAATTTTTTCATTAGGTTGGAGTAATGCTTTAAAATACAGCTAAGAGTTGGCTTATAGAGACGGTGACAATTTATATTAAATAAATGATGTGTTAATTTATTAAAAAAATATAAATCCTTTTTTATTTCTCCTGGGATCGTCTGACTATGTATCTCCGAATAACACTGAAGCCTATTGGCTTATTGTGTTTTACCCCATGTTAGTTCATAGCACCCACTCTATCACCTTTGTACCTTGTACAAGTTTGTACAGATCCTTGGGTGAGTGGGTTCTATACGTTGTTGGATCAACCTGGGGTTGTCCAAAAAGAGCCTGTCTTTTGCGATCTAGAGCTTCGCATTCGCACAGTATGTGTTTGGCCGTTTCTGGTTTATTGTGACATAGTCGGCACATGAGTTCCCCATTGTACATGCCAGTTTTGTTTAGGTGTCCCTTTACTGGGGCGCACCTAGTCATGAACCCTGTTATCACTTTCAACTGGTTCCCATTCATTAAGAGTAGTTCTCAAGTTCTTTTGGGACATGGTCTGCCTATGAAGGCTTTTCCATGTGCCTGTTTTAGGATGCTTCCCCAATAGTTGATGTTGTTCCCGAATCCAGTCATTCCGGTGTTTCTTCTGACCCTCTTTTTGCAAGTTCGTCAGCCTTTTCGTTGCCTTCGATCCCTTTGTGACCTGGCACCCAAAATAGTTTTACTCTATTTCGGTCTGCCAGTGTTCTTAGTTCTTCGATGCATTCCCATACCAGCCTCGACGTAACTTTCTGACTCGATATGGCCTTAAGTGTCGCTTGGCTGTCTGACATTATTTGAATATGCTGATTTTCGACAGCTGTTTCATTGTTTGTTTTTGCACATTAAAAAATTGCGTATACCTCGGCCTGAAATACTGAGGAATGTATTCCTATAGCATAGCTATGGTTAGTATCAGGATTTTTGGAGAATACTCCTGCCCCGGTGCCTTCCGCAGTCTAAACCCGTTTGTATACCAGGTTTATTCCTGTCGTTGGGCATTGGGCTCCCTTATGGTGATCTCCGCTCTTTCCTGTATTAAAACCTCAAAGGGAGTATTAAAAGAGTACCTCTTGGTTATGTGGTCAGATCTCATGTCTAGCACGTCTCCTGTCACTAACCTTGAGATACTCATGTGACCTGGCCTAATGTCAAGATTTCTCAGTGTATTCCCTAATCTGTAAGCACCTAATCTTGCCTCCCCTTGTATCACATTGTGAAGAGGTGGGAGTCCTATTAGTGCTTCCTTTGCAGCAGTGGGGAGTTGTTTTCATTGTTTCCGTTATTCCGAGGCAGGCAAGTCTTTGTACCTTGCTTAGCCTCGTTATTGCTTTCCTTTGCTGTGTCTTTGGCCACCACACCAAAGCTGCGTATGTTATTATCGGTTTCACCACTATGTTATAAAGCCAGTATACCATGACTGGTTTTAACCTCCATTTTTTCCAAAGGATCGCCTTGCCATCATTAATGAGGTTTCCGCTCTCCTTGTGGTTCTTTCTAGATGCTGGTTCCAGGTAAGTCTCGAGTCAACCATAACCCCGAGATATTTTACCTCCCCCTTAAGCTGGATGCTTGCTCCATGTAGTCACTTTTAGTCAATTTTTTCATTAGGTTGGAGTAATGCTTTAAAATACAGCTAAGAGTTGGCTTCTACAGACGGTGACAATTTATATCAAATTAATGATTTGTTAATTTATTAAAAAAATATAAATCCTCTTACGTTAGCATAATTTCGTCTAATAATTTCCTTAGGGACTAGAACTAGTAATTTTTTTCTGAGAAGACAGTTCATTACTGTACGTACAATTGTCTGCTTCCAATGTACGAATCGTGTCTATCATCCGCTTGTTGAGTTCTTGTGAAACAATTAATTCTTATTCGCTCTTTTTAGTAATTGCCGCAATAACACCTATAGAGCTTAGGGTAAATAAACGCGAAAGACTACACTGCAGAAAAAAACGGCACTAACATCAACAATACAATCAGGATGAAAGAATCAGACCGTACGAGAAGAATGTGGAAAACTAAATGGAAGCAGGCTACGAACGTAGTACAAAAACCCTAATTTCCAACCTGGATAACTGGTTGAAATGCGAACATCGAAAACTAAATTATTTTCTTACCCAATTGCATTGCGGACACGGATCATTCCGCACGTATACCAAAAGGATCGGCAAAGCAGCAGACGCTGAATGCATGTACTGCGGGGAGGAAGATACTCCGAAACACACCGTTTTTGCATACATCCACTGAAACATGGAAAAGGCGGAGATAAGGCAGATAGGGGGCTTTCTAACCCCACAAAACATCGTGAAAAAATGACGGAAAACCAAAATAACTAGAATAATGTCACCAAATTTATAACCAGGGTCATGCAAAGGAAAGAAGAAGAACGCGTCTACTAGCAAATGGGCAAGGGTAAAAAAGCAAACAAAATGAGGACTGAAAGCCTTCACCCTAAAGTAATGCGTACTCTGGCAGTCCTGGGGTGGAATAAGGGCATACGTGGTGTTTTTAAAGGGTATTCACTCTGAATAACCGAGCAGCGAGCCTCACACTACCAACCGTAAGGGGGAAGTGTTCATAAGGCGAATTTTCATTACAAAAAATGTACCGCATGTACGGAATGCTGCTATCAAAAGTTTGGTTTGGAAATGTATTTTCTTCATGAGGGTATATCTCGAAAACCTAATAAGTGATTCAAAAAATATAATAAAAAATCGTTTTAAACAGTGTAATGTGATGTTATTATTTTATAAATGTTTATAGTGTTTTAAGCTCTATGATTTTGGGAAGTGGGTCAGGTTATTAAACAACTCATATGACTTTGAAAGAGAATATTGGACGCCACTATGTTTAAAACTTTCTAAACGACAATCGATCAGTGATGAAAATATAGAAAACCACTGATCTTTATGATATTATAATTAAATAAGGTAGCGACAAATTCTAATTCACAGAGACTTATTTATTCAAATTTAAATTATTTATTGTGACTTATCTGAGGTATACAGGAAACAGGTAACAGGTAACTGTAGAGGCCTTCTTTACAAGGTAGTATTAAATCTTGTTAACTAAACTTCTTGATGTATTCTACGTTCTTCCGAATTTCTTAACTAGCAGCTGGTACGTTCTACTAAAATGCATGTAGAGACAGCTACTATTGAATCCTCGATATAGTTTCTATCGAACCATCTAAATCAATTCTTCAAGATTTCTTTAAGACATAAGACCATCTATATATAGCAAGGCTACAAGGAAAAAGGTAAAAATATAAAGAAGGGAATTAAGGAAAATTTATATAGGAACAAATAAGATGCTTTTTACTATCAAATGCATAATTTAAATTATTAAATGAATAGCTTCACAGAGACCAAAATAATAGGAAAAGAAAAAGTCCTATTTAACATATTTAAATATAGTAAAGCATATTATCTATTTCAAACAAAATAATATATGAAATTATATAAAACATGTGATATCTTGTGATTTTCAATGTGTTTTCATGTTGAGGTTATGTTTCAAATTTGACATTTTAATTAGACATTCTTGTACTAAATATATATTTTCAACAAAATATCGGTAGAAAACTTACCTTTTTAAATTTAGATGGCCATTAAAAAGATTTAAGGTAATTAGTACATCGGATGATAAAAAATAATAGATAATTAAAATTCTATAATCAAGTTGCTTGTCGACAGATAAAATGAAAATGACAATCTAAGTTTTGACACTAGACATAAACGACAAATGACGTTTGTGTAGAGATGTCTAGGTCAAATAACGATAACGGTGTCAACCGTTACAACAGATGGGATAAAACAAGAAACTGCAGAGTTGCCGGTGAGTTTTTAAGTTATCCTGATAGCACTGCAGCAAACAAATACCTGACTATGACTAGACAGAATCTGCGCCTAGTCACAGGCATTTAGACTGATCAATGCCAAGTACGGAAGCATCCCAATATCATGGGGCTGTCAGAATTCGCACTCTGCAGGGAATTCGAACAAGAAGATGAGACCACAGAGCATATCCTCTGCGATTGCTCAACACTCTCATTTATTAGAAGATTTGTTTTCGGTGAGTATCAGCTAACACAGGCCGATATAAGAGAAGCACCTCTTGGCGTCGTTGTCAACTACATTAAATGTGTAAGCTGGCTAACGAGCTAGGAGGTGTTTATCATCTTAGGATTAAGTAAAAAGGGACCTAATGAGGCCTAAGTGCCATGGGCTAATCTGCCCACCACACGTTACAGATACAGAGATAGTTTTAAATATATATTTTACTTATCTACCCATACCTCGCGAAAATGCATCTTATATTGAAACTTACTGCATAAAAATAGTATGCATTTCATACCTCTTTCTTCCACCTTAAACTACGCCTATGACAACAAGTCAATTGCGAGGTTAGAAAGGGTAGAGATAACATAGGAAGCATTTGTCGCTGCTCAAATTTTGCCAAAACCGAAAAACTGGGTGGAAGGAGTAGGGAGATGGTCTGGGCCGGACTTAAATATTTGTATTGTAGTACCTAATTTTGGTAGGTATTTAAAAGATGAAAAATTATGAGACGTTTTTTTGACTTTATTTATTAGCACGATTCATTTATAATAAGGGCAATAACACTTTATCAATATATAGCTAGCTAAGGGCCGATTCCACCGTTGTGTCAAACGAAGTTAAAAATACTAAACGAAGATTAAAATGACATTGTTAATGTAAAAATGTCATTTTAATATCCATTTAGTAATTTAAACTTCGTTTTTGTTAATATAAAAATGTCATTTTAATCTTCGTTTAGTATTTTAAAATTCGTTTAACAAAACGGCGAATCAAAGTTTATAAAATTATTGTAACAAAATAGCTGTTGAGACAAAAAGTTATCGAAATAGCCAAAGTACTTTTTGCTCGAATTACACACAAGATTTTTTCTACGATTACACCAAAATAAAATAAAATAATTAAATTTTATTAGATAAATTATTTATGATTTAATTATTTATTGAAAATACCGTTCAATGATTTAAAATATTAGGAAGTCAAGCTATTTATGTAACCAGTTACAAAATGACTTATTTTGTGTAACGAGTAAATATTTGCGGGACGAGCGGAGCGAGGTCCCGCAAAATGAACGAGTTACACAAAACGGCATTTCGTAACGTGTTTACATGCAAGATTTTTTCTAATTTTAACTTGATTATTTATAAAATTGTGTTGAAAAATGATTCACTATCATTCTTTTCAAATATTTCAGAAAATTGTTGTATTTGATTACCCTATGACGTTTTTTTTTTTTCAATAGTAATAATAAAAATAAGGGACATGTGCAGTGTTGCCGATCTGATTTTGGACATTACCCGCAAGAAATTAAAAAAAAAACATTTTTACCCATTATCCTTAAAAGAGTACGTCAAAGTTTTACCCACAACATTTCTGGGCAGTTTTCAATAACGGTGTTCAATTATTTAAAAAATATTATGCATTTTACAGCTTCTCTTTTTTTGTTTTCTTTTTTGTTGTTAAACGTAATGTCATATTTTCAAATGTGAAATGTCACTATTCATTACATTTTTTTCGATATTTGGTTTTTTTCGATTTTTCGATTTTTCGATTTTTCGATTTTTCGATTTTTCGTTTTTTCGTTTTTTCGTTTTTTGGATTTTTGGATTTTTGGATTTTTCGATTTTTTATTTTTCGATTTTTAGATTTTTCGATTACTCAATTTTTCGATTTCTCGATTTTTCGATTTTTCAACTTAAAAACCAAAAAAGAGGCAGTTTTATTTATTTTAATTTTGCAACTGGTACATAATTAACTTTTCGTAATCAGTTGCATAATGTTCTACTTTATGCAACTGGTTGTGCAACTGGTTGCATAAAGTAGAGAAAATAAAATGTAAATTAAATGGATAGATCCCATATTATTATAGAGCAGTGTTTCTCAAACTTTTTTTGCGACGGAACCTTTTTGAAAAGCGAAATATTTGACGGAGCCCTAAACACATAAAAGACGTAATTTAAAAAAATATTTTTCAAATTTTTTTCATTTTGACAATATTACTGCCCATCTACGTAGTCTGTTGGCTGAAATTTGGGGTATACCTCTAGCTGGGTTAAAAATAGTTACCAGAGGTAAGTGATCTGTAACTAGGATAAAGAAATGTCCATATAATGTCCATATAAATATTCATTAAATTTATTTAAGCCAAAAATTATTGCAAGGCCCTCTCTTTCAATTTGGGAATATTTTTGTTCGGACTTTGATAAGGTACGCGAAGCAGAAGCTATAAATTTCTCAATATTTTTTTCAAAAACATGACTTATTATGGCCCTTATTCCCACATTTGATGCATCTACGATTAATTTAATCGGCAACTCAGGCCGAAAATGCACAAGAACATTATTTGTTGTTAATTTATTTTTGATTAATTCAATTCCAAAGAGTCCTTGCAAGAATTATCCCAAATCCATTTCACCCATAAAAAATAAAATAAAAAAAGTCCTCAAGCAATATCATATTCTCCATCCTCTTAGTAACTTAAAAAAAGGGCCTTTTAAAAAAAAGTCCTCAAGCCAGGTACCTCCATTTTGTGGCGATGGTACTGTTTTTTTATTATGATTATTTTCTTCGCGGAGCCATCACAAAGCCTTTGCGGAGCACACTTTTAGTAACACTGTTATAGAGACATACTAAATAAATAGTTTTGAAAAAACTATTGAAACCAGTTGTGAAGTTTGAAACGAATAAATTTGCAATTAAATTGATATTTTTGTATTTGATTGTATGTTACTCTTTCCACTTCCTGAAAAAAGATTCCCCATGAAACAAGAAATAGAAAACAGTTTATAATAATAACCTTTATTTTCTACTCATAACATGTACCAATGACCAAGTTCGATTCTGTTTATATTCAAATCAACAAATATGGACGTCGACAGAATCTTTGAAAATTAATATCTCATCGAAATAAATGTAAGTTTCTTTTATCTTCGTGACATTTCGCACTTTTATTATAAATAAAGCTTTTTACAACACATCTTGGCATTTTCAACGTTAATTTCCAAAATTTTAGTCACTAAAATACCAAATTAATTCTCGTTGACACATTAAATTTGGATGGACAATGCTCTGACATGTGATGTTCTCAACTGTGATTGGTGGGTGTGAATAATTTCGAAATGGGATTATGCGCAGTGTATTATGTTCCATCTAAGGTTTGTATAATCTAAGATCGCGACACACTTTTCAGATGAAAAGTAGATCTTATATACAGAAAAGTTGGCCACCCCTGCTTTATAACAATGCAATGATATTACTAAAGTTATATACTGTAACAGTGTTTTTTAATGGTTACAAAAATGTTTCTAAAACTATTTTATAATAATAATGACCTGCAATATTTATAGAACTTTTTATGGAATGAATGTATTCTAAAAAATGCGACTTAGTGTTAATAGAACAAAACTTGTTTGTTATGTAAACGTTCGTAATTATAATAGTAGCAATTGTTACTTTCGCTTTACACGTCAAAAGAAGTGGTATATGCCAGCTACATACAGTGTCGGTTATAAAACGTTTTCCAATACACTTCGCACAAGTGCATGTAAAAACTACAGAGAGTTAGCATTGGAACAAACAGGAAACTAATAATATCAGCATTTTCAGTCTATACAACCCGACCGTGTTTTAACGATTTTCGGGAGGTATATACTGGCAATGCTGATTTTAGTCGTTTTCTGCTCGCCCTAATGCTAACTCTAAGTAGTTTTCACATGTAATTGTAACAACCACCGTCACTTAGAAAGTAACTGTTGTCACTAAATAACAAGGTAGTGGCCAAAAGGACTCTAGTCATCAAGGGGGGTACACTGTAAGTGTAGAGGCAGCGACTGTCACCAGCCACAGTCAGGGTATAAGGTCCTTAGAGCTTATCCACTCTCACCGTGACAAAAAAAAAAGAAAAAAGAAAAAAATAAAATAATAGATTTTAAATAAAAGAATTTTCCCCGTGATGAATAGTGCGAGCGGGTTAAGGAAATGGTTTGGCAAACTGATAATAGGCACCTATAGTCCTTACTCGGGGGGTAGGTTCGCCTGGGCTTCGCAAAAGTGCCCGGAGTGTCTTTTGACAAAAGGGGAAGGTAGACCTGATGAAGATGGAATATATTTTGGTTAAGAATTAAAAAAGAATATCTAGATAATTATTCAATTATCTAACTCTGAATTTTGATAGATAGCTTATCTGGACTAGGGGTTGTCCCTCTTTATGAAACTCGGGCTGAACTCAACAACTCGTAACACACATAAGATAAAAACAGGTGAACGTTTAACAACTTAATATATTTAGCTCAGTATATTTAAACATGTAACTATTGTAATCATAAAAAAAAACGATCAAGTAATACAATATGTCTGGAGGTACAAGATCCATCTTGAGGTTCTCGCCTGATTCGGTAAATTAATCGACGATAATAAAGTACCGTTTACTAATGTAAGAATAGATAGAAAAAAAAAACGCGTTCAATAGGCGATACTGTATATGTTACTCTCTTTCACTAGCAATTGCGCCAGTTTTAAAAATGTATAGAATATAATTTGCATTAATTATCTCTTAAAACTTAATTTATTAATGCTTTAACAATCCTTTTGCACAGCGCACATTTTAAATTTTATTAAACATAAAAAAGCTCTATAGTTAACATTTAAGAACCAACTTATTCTACTTTTTATTGTTTCCATTATGGATACATTTAAATATAAGAAAATTGCTTTTCTCGTATTTATCGGTGGCGCTTAAATAAACATGACGTAAATAAATCGCTGGTTTTAATGTCAAATAAAATAAATCCATTTCGTAAAATAACACCTTCCAGGAACAATTCCAAAATGACATCGATAAAAAATATTATTGCCATTTTTTATTTGTTTAGAAATTTATTATGGCTGAATGGGGCCGTAAAATTTTTTCTAATTTCGAATACGTTTTAAGTAAGGTTTGTTATCTAATAAAATTTTATTGTCAAATAATACTCCAATAATTATTGTAACCAGACTGTAATTCTATCATAGACGGGGATTACAATATTGTTTCAAAGAAATGTAACTTTAAAATGTTTAACATTAAAAAATATACAGGTTGAATTGAAAAAGTGTTAAGGGATGTCCCTACATAACTATTATTTATACAGGGTTTATTAAAAAATACTGCTCAATAAATACTTACTTTGCCTTTATTTGTAATGTGACTATCTGTATCTGTAACGTGTGAAGGGTGGATTAACCCACGGCATTTAGGCCTCACTAGGCCCATTGAGCATGCTCCTAAGTAGATAGATACCTCCTAGCTCGTGACCCAGCCTACATATTTAATGTGGTTAACAATGTCGCCTTATGTCGGCCGGTGTTAGCCAATTCTCGCCGAACAAAAATCTTCTAATAAATGAGAACGTCTGACAATCGTAGAGAATATTATGCTCGATGGTCTCATCTTCTTGTTTCTGCCCCCTGCAGAGTGAAAATTCTGAGAGCCCAATGATATGGAGATGTAATTGGCAATGTTCAGTTAACATACCTGTAATCAGACGCAGATTCTGTCTAGTCATGTAATCAGAGAAGCTTTCTTGATGTCAATATCAAGGCTAAAAATGACTTCCATGGCTCTGGTGGGTGTGGATTCATGGCTCGTGTTATGTTGAGATGCTGTTCTTTGAATTTGTTCCAGTTTGCGTATAAATGTAAATTTTTGGGTTTTGAGTATCTAGACAACTGCAACGTGTATTAGCTTAGGTCTTATGATAGCTGTGTAAGTCCATGCGATGACTCTGGGGGAGAAACCCAGGTGCATCCCATGGTTTGGCAGCATTGTTTATAATCATTATATGCTTTTTTAACTCTCTTTTCTAAGCGTGAGTTTCATGTTAACTTGTTGTCTAAGGTGAGACAAGTGAAGCGCTTAATGACGTCTTCGAAAAGCCGATATAGAAAATTCTAATATAAAAGTGTAAGCTCGAATCTTTTAGATATTTACATCAAAGGATAATATAAAAAAGTTTGTTGTCATCTTGGTATCGGAGGAAACCTTTCAAGTTTGAAAAACGTATTTATAGTTACGGTTTATTTAAGCAAGGCTCAGTTTTTTGTATTATATTAAAAAAATGTTATTAAAGAAAATAGTTTATTGCAGTCTATCTGACAGTGGAATGTCCTGGCATCAAGCAAACTTATTTCTCTTAACTTTTGATATAAAAAATATCTGAAAGTTTCAAGCTTCCGCTTTTATAACAAAATTTTTCACACAGGATTGTTTTAGACATTGTCGTCAAGGGCTCCATCGCTGCAGGAACCGCAGCAAATAATTTCTATGTTTCACAAGGTGTTACCATTTAGATTAATTTTGAGTTATAACCATCAGTTTACAAACTGATACTGGTGAAGCTGTTTCAACCCCTTAAAGAGTCCCTTACCCATAAATAAATAGCTGGATAATTTTGTATTGTTTATAATATTAGAAAGGGACACCAGCATCTTGTTAACATATATACAATAACGTTTTTTATAATATCGAAAAATTACTTAATGCTCTGTTAATGGTAAAAACATTGAACCCGAAACAATTCACCTATTGAGACTTTGAAGATAATGACTGTATATCAAAATGAGTGTTGACAGCCGACGGGTAAAACGAAACGAGATGTCTTTAACAGTACATGTTGGCGATAGTTTGAATACAGAGTTGTGTAACGAGAAATTTTTAGTTGATTCTTATGTAAGTGAGCGTGGCTTACTAACGTTCTTTAGTATCGACTAGAATTATTGGAATTATTTTTAACTTCAGTGAGATACCCCCTTTTCCAAGATTGGAACATAAATGAAAATGGTGAATAATCATTAATTAATTACATAAGCAACTGGCAATTTTAAAAATTTCAAATCTGGTATATCCTGGATCTGGTATATGTTTCTTCTGGTTTTTCGTTCTTGCAATTCTTATACTGTTTGATTTTCGCCGTTTACTTCTCTCTTATTTCTTCTGCGTGCTATAAATTTTTTTGTCATTATTTCTTTTAAATTTAAGTATTTTTCTAGATATCCCTTGAAAATTGGTTTCATATATTTTAACCTCTAAAATGGTCGAGTGAGGACCCAATTTATAATTTTGACTTTAGCTACTCAGGGCACTTCATCTTTACCTGGACATACCTTAATTATTTTTTCTAAAGGAAAACCTTAATATTTTTTACTGTCATTTCCTTTATAAACTATTTCATTAACTTCTATGGAATTTTGTTTTCTTTGGCCAGAGTTGATTAATTAAGCTAAGTATTCTCTTCTGAATCATTGTCTAATGTTGTCTCGAACATTCTGTATATTCTATCAATAGCAACCAAACCTTATCATTTAGTAAAGTAGGGGGATTTAGAGGAATACAGTTGTCTTCTTCAGTATGGTATGTAAGAGGTGAGGAATTGACATCGGCTTCTGTGTCATACAAAATTGTCATTATCTCTTTGTAATTAGATGAACCTCTTTCTAAATTTGTTCGAATTATATCCTTAACAAGTCTAACCAAAATCTACCAGCATCCTCATCACCAACATACAGTGGGTGGATTTAAAATCCATTTTATTTACTATATATTTATATTTTCGGTGATTTTATTCCAGTCTATTTGATTTAAAATATTACTGGCACCAACACAATTGAAGTCATTATCCGTATTTATTAATAAAACTTTTGATCTTTTTGTTAAAAATTGCCCCAAAGCCATTTCAAAAATATCAGTTAAAAGTTATTGTACCAATTCCAGGTACACCGTTTTGAATACTTCACAAGTAAATAAAACAATCAGATACAAGGGTTCAGCAAAATCTACTCCTGTGACTTGAAAGATAGCTGTACAAGTGGGCATATCTTTTGGCAAGGGTTCAAACTGGGTATCTGCACTTTTAATGCTATATCTTCTATAAATTAAACATTTGGATATCACCACTTTACCAGTTTTCCTTTCTCGTAAAATCCAGAACTGTTTGCTTAATATAAACTGATCGAAAAAAGTTAAGGATATTGGATATTCACTATAAAGGAATTTTTATAGAAAAAAATGTGATGTAGCTATTAATACCTAGGTCAATTGTGTTTAAAAAAATGTTGTTTGTAAACATATAAAATTGTACCCAAATAGATAAAAAGCATTATTATAAAACACACTTCGCATGAAGCACAAACAGGTTGACCCAAAATGCCAATGAAAACGAAAAACGGCGTTTTGTTGGCGGTTAATAGTTCATTAAAAGCCCGCTTGATTGAAAATCCTAGCTAATCCTTTTTTCAAGATGGGTGGATTTTTTTTGTTCCTTTTCTGGTAATCTTTCTACTAAACTCAAGACGTTTTCACGGGCATTAAATGAAGAAGGACCTGCGCCACAATAATGACGCAAACCCTTGCCAGTTTTCTGAAAACACGCATTGCAAAAGTTCATGGACGTTATCTTTTCAGTATTACTTTGTCCACTTGTAGACGGAAGATCATGATATGAAGCAGCTCCATGAAGACCACAATTTTGACCTATTATAGTATCAAAAGTACGTACATTACTTTTGCCTTTAACTATTTTAGAATGACCTCTGAATCGTGCCGTTAGAAATATAAAACAATTCCAATCAGAAGTTGTCCTGGTTCTAGTTTCTTCTGCTAAATGCATGTCTACATAATTAGGCATTGTTGGAAGTGGCCTGTTTGGATTACTTTTCTTTGATTCCATTATAGTTCTTCGACAAGTACTACAAATGCTAACATGAAATTTAGAATTAGACAGGTTAAACTGATGGTCTATATGCTGTTTAATTAAACCAGTAAGATTTTCAGTAATTAAAAATTCTGATTTTCGACGATTGGCAACAACGATTTTTTTACCAGATGGTACACATACTTTTTCTTCGTGATCGTATTTATAATCTAAGTGAGTCGATAGGACATTTTTTCCATGTTCTTGGAGACCAGAGATAACAAGATTTTTCAAGAGAATACTTGTTACTAATATAGGGAGCGGCTATGAAATGAAAATTCATTTATGATCTACAGATTCGATTTTCTATTGCGCGGGAGTGCCCGGTGTGTACCATGCGCTGCATAGCTGTGATTTTTATAACTAATTTTCTGTTATTTGATTGATCGATAGAGCGAGCTTGGCGCTTGATCACGTTTATGGTCACGAACAAAAACGCACACACATGCGCACACACACGCGTACACACACACACACACACACACACACACACACACACATACACACACACACACACATACACACACACTTGCATGCTTCAATAATAGCATTGCCAAGAAACAATATCGCTCAATTATGGTGAAAAATTACGAAAAAGCGGAAATCCACCCATTTTGAAAAAAGGATCAGCTAGGATTTTCATTCAAGCGGACTTTTTCTTCACAGAATTTATAAAAACATGCCTCAGTAGTTTTCATTTCATTATTATTTTTATTTTCGTTTTAATTTTTATTTTCGTAGTGGATTAGGCCTTCAGCGAATACCACTTTTAAGTTTAGTTTTGTTTGTGTGTTGCTAAGCGCAGTTTGCAATATTGTGGTTATTCTGCTAACAAGAAAATGAATAGACGTCATATAATGGTAGAGGAAGCAAATCAAGCTATTGGGTTGCTTCTTGGAGGTGCGCGACAGATCGATGTGGCTGATCAGTATAATGTATCTCAAAGTGTAATTTCTCGACCTAATAAGCGATTTTATGGGACTGTCATGGACAGGCAATGGGAGGGTAGACCAAGATCAACAAATGCTAAGTTAAACCAAAGATTGGATCCTACAACAAACTGCACGTTGCACCTTTTTGCTGCCAGCCAAATTCGTATTACCCCTCGGAAAGGCCAACTGGAATGATGAATGGCGCACTGTGATGTTCAGTGATGGAAGTCGCTTTTGTCTTCGTGCTGACAGACGTGCAGTTCATGTCTGGAGACCAAGAAATTCAAGAGTTATTGAGCAATATGTTCAAGAAGTGCATTCATTTGGCGGTGGAGGTGTAATGGTCTAAAGTGAAATTTTCTACGGAGGTCGAACGGAGTTGTATGTTTGTGAAGGTACCGCGACAGATGAAATTTTTGCCCACGACATTATCGATAACTTGATCAATGATTATCGCTAGAAATTCAGCCCAATTTTAGATTTCTAGATGATAACGCTCGCCAGCACAGAGCCAGAGTTTTACAAGAACGGCTAGCATTCCATAAAATCAATCATTTGCCATTGCTCTCGCTTTCTCCTGATTTAAACTGCATCGAACATGCCTGGCACATGTTGCGAAGGGAACTTATTGCCAATCAACCTTCTATTTAGGACGTAAGGTCACTGAGGCAAGTTCTTCTACATCTGTGGGATACTTTGGATCAAAATGATTTGGATCATTTAATTTTAAATATGCCTCGCCGAGCTAAAGCAGTAATAGCCAATAGAAGTGGAATTACACGCTATTAATAATTTTTTTCTTTTTGATAATTTTTTTATTTTGTTACAGTATTAAAGAAAAGTTGCGTGTAAATTCTAATTAAAACATTTTTTCAGTTAAACAAATGTGCTTCGTTTTTGAAAAAGATATGAGTAAATATACGCTATACAACTTTTTTTAAAAACATGTTTTTCTCAGTGAATTCACTATATCCTTAACTTTTTTCGATCAGTTTATATAGTAATAATTGTATAACTATGAATATTGTACTGATATTCTATTAGCCTATTGACAATTTCGTTTTTAAACGATAGTAGAATTGGAAATTGATTATCTTTAAAAAGAACTAATCTAGTTTTTATTATAATAATACCATTTTCATCTTTAAAGGTTTCCAAGTTTTTCATTATTTTCAACTCTAGCAGATCATAATTTTTAATTTCACATATTAATATTAAAGTGTATACATAGCAGCAGGTTGAAACCAATGACATACTGAATTATTTTTCACAAGGTTATAATTTTATTCAAAATACATTGGAATATTATTTTGTTAATTCTTAAAATAATTAAACCATGTGTGTTGTTTTTTATTTACTTCTAGTATGTATAAAGAATAAAATAAGTTTAATTTAGTTTTTATTATACAGTTTCACATTACTTATTTTATTTGGGTATCTTCTTAAATAATATATTATAGATATTAGCAATTCAATTAATAAAGGCACACATAGTGCTATTTATATTTTAGTCGCTGTATTATTAATAACGCAGCTCAAGAACTTAATTCTCAAGTTCAAACTATTCAACAATAATTGTCAGCATGAGTTGAAATTAAATTCTAACAAATCTGAACCATTGTTTTGTGGTAGGAATAATAAATTTCTCCGTTAAAAATTTAAAATCCATATATCTAATGAATTATTAGAAATAGTTGATAATGTTAGAGATTTAGTTATTATTATTAATGATCTTCGATTAATATTTGGATCTATATTATTATTCTACAACCTTTTTTCTCTGCCATTGTATTAGGGATTTTCGGTCATCGCTCGACCATCTACTTTCTTATTTTATTACAGTTCGGATCCAGAAAATTGTGATTTCGATAATAATTCACGGGAAGCTCCGCCTTCCTCTTCCCGCAGGAATTTCGGAGGCGACACGTGAAAAAGAATCCAATATATTATAATCTGTGAATGTGACATATTTCCTCAAAACAAATCCCCATGAAACTAACGGGAAAATAACGTTTTTATGCCAACGCAAAAAACCTCGGAATGAAAATAAATAACAGTTTCTGCGACAAGGCGAATCTAGAAATTGTAAAATTTTGGGGAATCGCGTCAATATATTATAATGTTGACTGCGACACGTACGCGAAGGGACAATCAAAATCGATAGAAACACAATTATTATTCATTCACAAAATATCCTGACATAGATAGCAGTTTTTTGGTTTTAATTGACATTATCAATTACAAAAAACTTTGCCACCATAAAAAAATCCTGAAATAAATTAAGACAGCCAAGATATTAAAAATTACATTGACTAACAAATAACTTAAGAATAAAATTTTATAAAAACTCCATTAATAAAAAAATTGTTTGAAATTTTAAAACAGGAAACTGCTACAAAATGTACAAAACTCAAAATCGTGAGCTGACTTTAAATATAAGATACACTTGTTTTTGACACTGCCATTTTCTTTTCCATATAGTCGTTAAGGCCAAGTTCAATTTCGTTTGACATATAATCACGATTTTTTTAGGTTAGAAAATTGCATTATCGATTTTTTTCATCCGAAGTAATACAAGACGTCACTTTAAATTTCTATCTCTTTATGTCAACAAATATGTAACACGATGAATTTATAAAACGTATGTCACTAATGAATATGTGGCGGCAACTGACGGCAACACTGTCAGCTACTTCATGGCTACTAGAGTATATACAGGTCCGGTATAAGCCATATATAAATGGAAAATAATAATTTAATGTTTTGATTAAGTTAAATAAAATATCAAAATTAAATGTTTATTTTTAAGTAAACGACATTTTTAAATGTATACGTCTTCAATCAAAAATAATATAGGCTAATACTCAAGTGTATACCAGTGTACTGGACAAGAGATAATTTTACCCTTTACTCCAGTTTTTTGTAATGAAACCAGCGGTAAAATAGATATTTGTGTACCAAGGCTGTATTTTGGCCGAATTAGACATATGCGTTCGAGTCTAAGGTAGTTCTGGTTAAGTATAAGAGTAATAGGCAAGAAACGGGTGTTCAATCAAACTTGACATCGAGATAGATATCACATAAGCAGGTGTACTTAAGATGAACTTTGCAGGACCAAGCATCAGATAGGTATAACACTTGATATTCTGAAAACTATGCATACTACACTGAATAAGAACGAATGGAAGTGTCAGAAGGAGGCTAAAGGCAAAAAATAGACGGAACAGAGCCGAATAGATGGATAAGTAATATTTTAGACAGGAGAGAGTTGATGAGTGTTATAAATATAGTTAATTTATAAATGTATTTTTAATGTATAATTTCAGTTTATTTTCATTTTTGGTATAAAACTATGGCTGACATAATAAAACTCTTAAAAGTATATATATTTTCAATCTTTATTACTATACATTATTAAGTTTTCATTTATTCTCTCTGACCTAGGGAAAAGGTTAGAAAACCCTGGTCATAATTGTTTACAATGTTGGTGTTCCTAATGATACAAAACATTACAGAGGAATGATACTTAGCCGATGAAATCTCATCGAGTTCACGCATGACGTATTGTGGTATGGAATATGGCTATCTATGATGCATCTGCAGATTTAAATTTATTTTTGCGTACTGTTTTCTATCAACTGATACCCCAAATTTACACAAGCCACGTCTTCGCACCACAATGTGACATAGCATAAAATCTGCTTAATCTCCTACCATCAGTATCTCCTACCACAGTATCAAGGATATTCTTGGTGTAGCTGATCATCATGTTTCGAGTCATTGAACCTAAAAAATAACAAATATCAATAAATAGAATTCGGAATTTATTCCAAAAATATTTTTCTTTGGGAATTATATAGAATTTCTCGTTAATATACTGACAAACTTTTAAAGGTGGTAAATGCATCAAAATAAACATTTTTTTGCTTAATAAAATAAAAATAATTTTATTGCCCAACAAATTAATCCATTTACAGAAAAAAATACATGAAATAAATGTTAAACATAATATTTCGACAGAAAATAATTTTAGCAACAGCAAGAAAAAAAAAAGAAAGAATCCTAAATACATTAGCTACAAATTAGAACAACTAATGGTCGAAATAAATATCCCAATCAGAACAAAATTAATTAAAATTTGAGCACATTAGCATTATAGGTGAATTTCTTTCCAAGTTCGTTCAAATACTTGCTGTATAAAATGTTTTATGATATCTAATGGCTGTTTGGGGAACATTAAAATTTATTTAATTTATCAAAAATAGTACATCAATAGTGTTATGTAATATTTTATAAAAAAATGTAACACTGGAAACTATCCTTCTATTTTCGAAAAAAGCAGAGATTCTTCAATACCTCGAATGGAATACAGCTCATCTATTTTAAAAGAAAGGTACTTGAGAGATCGCCGCTGAACATTTTTCAATGATCTTTTATGAATATTGTAAATAAGGTTCCAGATAAGAGAAGCATATTCTAGCCTGGAACGAACAAAAGAAAAGTAAAGGCTTTAAGAGTTTGCAAAAGAACGAGTATTACGAATTAAGAACCCTAAGCTTTTCAACGCAGAAGCAACGGCATTTTCAATATAATCTGAAAAAGTAACTTTTTGGTTGAATAATATACCTTAATCTTCAATTTGTGCACAAGTCCGATAAAGTTAGGCTGTTAAATAAATAATCAAACTCCACCTTGTTAATACTTCTAGTATAGGAACATATTTTACATTTAGAAACATTCATAAACAGCTTTTTTTCATTACACCAATTTTTAACGATTCCCAAGTTGGGTCTGTAAAAAGTAACAGTCTTGAATTGATGAGATTGAGGTAAATATTTTTAAGTCAGCAGCGAACAGCAGGTTAAATTTATTGCCAATTCATTTATAAATATACTAATAGTGGCCCCAGATTGGAGCTCTGTGGAACTCCAGATGTTGCTGTGAAGGGTGAAGATGAAAATCCGTTGTAGAAGATATAATTAAAACGATGATTTAGGTAAGATGAAAATAATCTCAACAGCGACTGATCAAACCCTAAGCTTTCTAACTTCCTTACAAGAATATTATGATTTTTAATTATTACAAAATACTTTACGGGCGGGTTGTACAAAAAATATTCCAAACATATTTTAACTAACAAGAGTTTTATTTTTAACTAGTTATATTCAAAAACAAATGTCATTTTTAAAACTATGTTTAACAATAACCAATGAGTATACAACAAGGTTCACAGTTTAAACTAAGTCTACATTTTTACTGCCTATTTTACAACCCGCCATATGTACAATTAAAAATTAATTGTATTTCTTTAAAATGCACTTGATTCTGTTGATCAAAACCATTCGATAAAAAAATTAAATATTATTGGTATAAAGGTGGTTTTTATATCTATGCTATAAAGCATGCATTGGGGTAGCATGTAGATTATCTAAGTATCAGGACAGAGAGATTAAAATTAAATAACATATGTAGTGGGATTCTCATCTTTCAGTACGTCTCCTATCGAAACTCCTATCTTTGTTCGACAGACAGCGATTTTGATGTAATGTCTCTCTCTATTCTGTATGTAATGTGTAGAATTCGCACAAAAGAATCGCTGTCCTAATCAGAAGAAATTAACCACATCAAAGGAAGAAAATTAGGTCCCCTGTTATTTTTAATTTATATTAATGATTGTTGATGTCGCAATAATCAATATGACATTTACCTGTTTGCCTATGATATTCTTATCTATGTTTCTTGTAAGTTGTTAGGATTCAGATAACTTAATTGTCAATGAAACTCTGCAAAATGTTTATAAATGATGTTGCAATCATTTGTTAAAAATCAACACAAATACATAAAACAAAAAATAAGCTGATAATTAATAACTATATGCAGTTTGTGGACAAACAATATAGGAAATTGGAAGAAAATCTATACAGTTAGTAGAAAAATTCAAATATTTAACGGTAATTATTCGGAAATTCACAGACCATATGCAAATACTGTTATCAAAACAATTGCAGTTTAATTACATTTCCTATTTAGAATGTTATTAAAATAATTGTTATATTATTACATTATTTTTTACTAAATTTGAATATTGTGATATTAGCAAACTAGCCAAATAAAGAAAATAAAAACCGAAAACATACCTGGATCTACAATAATATAAGTACATTGCATCTTTTAAATTATTAATGTCCATTAAATTTAAATGACACGTCAAACCATAAACGTCAAACTTTCAAAACAAACATGCTTGTGTTGCGTTCCAAACAGAAAGTAGCATTTATTTATAGAATAATTTCTTTACTTGCAACCTTTCCCCGCACACCACCTTGCCCCTCACCCAGAAACATGGTCAAATTGGGCTAAGCCATTTTACATTCGTCTGCATTGGGAGCGATGTTGCAATTTTTCAATTTAGTGTCTATTCCATCTGTTCAGATGGCAGCATCTTATGGGCCCTACATTTTTAAATCTTATCACAAGAATCCTGAAATAATTAGGCAAAAATAAAAGAATGTATTTTGCGTTTTAACTTTTAAATACTATAAAAAATGATGGAAAGTCCATAACTTTTAAATATTTGTTAAATATCACTTATTAAAATATTATGCAATAAAAGTAAAACAAACCATAGACTTTCCGTCATTCTTTACAGTTTTTTGAACCCATTTATGAAAACAGTTTTTGAAAATATTATCCTTCAGAGCTGTATTTCTTGTGATAAAAAAGTCGCCGTCACTTGTCATTGACAACGCGTTGAACTTGGCCATAAAGATAAAATTTAAAGTATAAAAAAAAATAATAAGAATGTTGCGACAACTTTACTTATCTTCTTAATCTGTCAGTTTCCTTTGCCAAGGTTACATCACGATAAGTACATATCTTTATTGCAAAACATATCTGAAACTTTTACAGGTTAAATATAATTTTTTAAAATTGATAAATATTCAGATATAAATTATCTAAAAACATTTAAAACATACATCATTTGTATTAATCTACCCAGTACGATTTTAAAATTCTGTTCATAAGAGCTCTTTCTGTGATAAGGCCGGCTTCTGTCGTCCGTAACAAAGGTATTTAACGCAGAACTTTCGTACTAGAGTTATTGTGCCGGCATACATACACACAGACGACCAGACGAAACATTTTTTTTACATTTTCGGACTCATTATGATCGAAAACATAAAAAAAAGTTTATAAAACTGGAGGTAAATAATTTTTTTATCTGCACGAATGCAATACTGAGGCCCCATAGGAAGGGCCTTAGTAATAAATAAATAAATTAACGATACACAAACATTATTTTTTTAATTTTGCTTCGTAGTAAATGCTTTCGTGTATAATAATTTTAGATAAATCCCTTCGACCTACGGTCTCAGGAATTTATCAAATTATTATGCACTCAAGTAATTTACTAAGCAAAATTTTAAAAATAATGTTTTCGTATAAAGTTTAATCGATTAAATTAGACGCTCTTACGATATAACCACAGCTTATACAATACAGCTAAAACACTCTCTTGGCGGCAACGGTTTGCGTCGATTTCGTCGCGCATCGCTTAAGCTTCGCCTTCGGAGGGAAAAGACGGTTTTGGCGTTCAGAAGCGTACTTAGGTAAGGTGTTGAGTCGTGCGTATAATTTCGTTGATTGTATAATTTCGTGGAGCCTATAATTTCGTTGATTTTGTTAGAGTTAAAGGTACTGTTATTATTTTGGTGACTCTTTAGCTGTGAGTAGAATGAGTGAAAAAAAAAAGAAATCATTCTGTTTGTGCAGTCAAAAGCTGTTTTAATAAGGGTTATACCTGCAAGAAAACATTCTTTAGTTTTCCCAAGGACCCAAACCAATAAGTACCACATTATAAGAAATTTTCATTGTTAAAAATATAATTTATACAGGGTGTCCCATTAGTGCGTTATTGTTCATTATTTTGTTATAGACACGCAAAAAAGTTTTAAATAAAAGTTATATGGATTTGAAAAATACCTACATATTTTAAAAAGTTCTTTGGATATACAGGGTGTCACGTTTTTGTCTGGCAAATTAAAATGTATGTTTTTTAAATAGAACACATTGTATTTTATTTTATGATGAAATTATTAACACCCTAAATTATTGTAAAGACGAGTTGCTACAGAAAATTTTTATCAGGTATGTGTGTGGTTACCTTTTAATAAAAGCCTTGAGGATCCACTACTGTGATACCTGTCTTATATATAACAAAGAACACGTTGAATTAAATGATTTTTTTTTTTATTGATTTTTAAAGGCATTTGATAACGCCAATTCAGAGATACATTTGGAAATCTGCAACTGTCAAATGATGAATTTGTAGAACTAATATTCAATATTGAAAAGATATTTCAAAATAATTTTGAAGAATTGGCTATAAAAAATAACATTTGTACCACACTTTTAGAATTAATTAACCCAATACCCTTTAGTCATCCATGCTAACGTTTTTCAAAAGAATATAACCTATTTTAATGTATGTTTAATCTCAATAACTAAAAAATATACTGACAATTAGTTTGACAGAATTGCCATTTATTTAAAATTTTAAAAATAATAGCAGTCGGTTGATCAAAATAGGAACGGTGATTGACGAATTTATTTTTTTTTGCAGTGTTCTTACTACCTAGAATGAATATGAAATATATTCGTTCAATTAAAGGCAATGTACTTTTTCGTTTTGTAATCTGTGCATGGATATTAGCCAATCTACGCACATACTACAAAACGAAAAAGTACATTAAGATTTTTGTGTAGACTCGATGAATAATAGCATTTTTGTTTTTATTGTGTTCACATTTAAAAAAAAAAATTTCTAATCATACTACATGATACTAATTTAATTACGAGTAATAAAACCAAAGTCCTGAAAGTTTCGGTGAAGATGAGGATAGAGCATCTGCCTTCCACGCTAAAAGCCCGGGATCGAATCTAGGCCGAGGACTAATTATTTTTTCATGTTTATTTTATTTTATAAATTAGCCAACTTCGTAAATTATTTTAAAATTAGTTATTTTGTCTAAATAACCTAAAATCATTTTTTAAATTTGTAGATTTTCGTTAGTGGGTCGTAGAAAAAATATACTGACCATATCGAGTGGATTGTTCATATCACAATCAGACGATTGAGTACTCCGCCTACGACGTCGTGCTCAAACTTCGTCTTTGTGTGATATGGCAATCATATTCACCCTTGTTGAACAAACTACTATTTATTTGTTTTCTTGGTTTAAGTTTTACATCAGAAATAGGAACTAAATTAATTTACTTTTCAAGTTTTCTTGTAAAAATCGATATTACTTTCTCCAAGTACAAATTTAGTACCTACCTAAAATAAGTAATAATTATGTAATTTCGTGTAATATTGTAATTCAAATTTCACATTACTATAAAGGTTCAAAATTCCCTACTTCGGTATGGTCAGATAAAAATTGAATATATTATATTAATAAAAACTGTCAAAGTATTACTTCTACAAATCTGTATTTCAATTAATAAGAATACATCTAAATATAACCAATATTGTTAAAATAAAAGCACAAATTCTTTATAATTCCAAAATACCATAGAGTTCCCAGACCTCAGTCGAAGCATTCGTTTATTTAGGTATAAACCCTTTGCGCGAAGAGTAACATTGCCAGACACACGGGGTACTACTTGATTTGCATCAACGAGCGTGACAAAATTATTTAACAATTGAAGCCCTTGGTGTAAAAAGGATCCAAGCCACAAATTGTCGTGAAGTGACTGTTTTAGCTCAAAACATTTGTTAACGAGGATTTTACTAGCCACATACAAATTATTCAACCTCTAATTCGAAAGATGTGCTATTTTTCGTAATATTTATATTTAAATAATTTTTTAATTATATTTGACAAATTTAAAAACAAATTAAATATTTAATTTCCCAAAACTTACTTAATATGGGATGTAACCAACCTTATTACGCCAAGGTTTTCAATTTTTTCAATAATAAAAAAATATTTTAATCCGGGCCCGACTTTTCCCTCGAATCTAACAGAGATAGCACCATTCCGTCTTGCTTGGTTCTCGACCGCCAGATCAAAGACGCCGACACGGAGTTGTGGAGCTGTATTGTATAAGCTGTGATATAACCCTTGAATATCTAACTTTTGATATATTCGTTTTAATTTTGACAAAACTTTTAAAAAGAGCAACTTTCCAATTGAGGCGTTCTTTGCATAAACCCCATTAAATTCAACTTTTGAGAAAACTAAAAAAAATATTCCCAATTCTATATCATTTAGTTCAGAACTCTATTACTTTGGTGATCTATCACTTTGATAATAAGACATATTTTGGAGTATAAATGATATTTTTTTCTTTTGGTTTTCGTAAATCTGCAATTGTTTTATTTGACATATTGGGTTTTGGAGAAATATTTAGGAAACAAATTATAATATAATAATAACTGTCCTCCCAGTTAACCCTAGAAGTCTAAACTAGGGATGACTTAGATGACAAAAGCAAAGTAGTGGCAAAGTACTAAGGGGAGGTTTTGAATAACTTAAACTATCTGAAATAGTGTAGTAGTGTAACATTTTTATTTAATACTCTAACAGGACTTAATAAATTCTAGTCTTCGTCACTAATACCACTGCTGTTATTATCTTCATCTATATCGCTAATTGTCCCAGATTATTGAGTTGCTACAAGTAGATTGTTATAAAAGGTCTTCTCCTGTTCTTTTTTCAGATATTGTGTCAAATCCTTTAGGTTAGCCATTTTCCCCGGCGGTACCTCTAAACGCATATTATATAACGGTTTAAATTTAAATTCTTTGGGTAGACAACGCCTATTTTTTATCAAAGGTTTTTCCCAGTTTCCAGTATAGGTTTGTCTTACCAAAACAACCCCCGGTTCATTTAAAGTGTATTTCAACATATGCGCTGTTTTGATGTTTACTGGTGGGCGAGCTGATTTAAGAAACAATGGGTAAACTACATCTGCAATATTATACAGGGTTGGCCAAACATCTGTCGTAGTTCTATAACTCCTATTATGCAAATCTTAACGATTTATTCGAAGTATACCTGTCAATGGTGGTCAAAACCAAATATCCCAAAATTATTTTCTTGTGTACAGGGTGGCCCAATAGTAAATTAGGCAAATCACTTATTTTTTTTTAAATGGAATGTCCCAACTTTTTTTCCAATTTTAGGTACTTTATGGTCACTAGTGCATACCCACAAAATATTGTTTCTAACATCCTACCCCTTTCGCAGAAAAAGAAGAAATACCAAAAAATATTACATTTTCAGACGCCTATTAAAATATGCAGTGCTCTCTCGAATTTGACGTTAGAATTTAAAAAACTACAAATGTATAAAGCCAATAGACCACAGATTTTTTTAGACCAAGTTTTCATTTTTTATTTTGTACAGGGTGGTCAAAAATTAATTTCAATTTCCAAAAATTTCTAGGACATTTTTTTTCAAATTTTTTAAATAGAACACCCTGTATTACTATTCATCGATGAAACGAGAATTTTATACCCTTCGACTTCCCCATGTACTTTCCTATACCTATCTGTTGTCGTTTAAAAGTAAATTCCAAAAAGACATTGATCTATTAAAAATCCAATTTCTACCAGTGGTTTTATTGAAAGTGAACATTTAATCAAGTAGGCTGGGTCAAGTTATTTTTACTGATCGCGATAATTCTTCTATTAATAATGAATTTTACGAAAACCCAATTAATTGACATGGTCTATGTTTTGGGAGAATCCGACAGAAATTGTTTATGGCAAAAAGAATTTATCATCAACGATATCCCGATAGACGCATCCCTGATCAAAAAAGTTTTGAAAAGTTACATAAAAGATTTACCGAAACAGGAAATGTTGCTTATAAAAAACCAGTTATCTGTAATTTTGACAGCGATAGAAGATCCTCATGTAAGTCAAAAAAAGATTGCCGAAGTAGTAGGTATAAGTAGAACATCCGTTAGAAGGATTTTAAAACAGCATCAATATCATCCTTATAAAATACAATTGCATCAAGAGCTGAAAGACACCGATTTTGATAATAGAATGGTGTTTTGTAACTGGGCACAAACTAAACTGCAACAAAATCCATTTTTTTTTATAGAGTGCTGTTTTCGGATGAATCTACATTCCACAAGAACGGATTCGTTAATTGACATAATTTCCACTATTATTCCACGGAAAATCCTAACATTATCAGAACACATAGCCAAGAAAGATGGAGTGTAAATGTTTGGGGAGGTATAATTGGGGATCATGTTATTGGGCCGTATTTTTTTGAAGGCAACTTAAATGATCTGATGTATTTAGATTTTTTAGCAAATCATCTTCCTACTTTACTTAAAAACATTTCCCTTGCTGTAAGACTAACAATGTGGTACCAACATGATGGGGCAGCAGCGTATTTTTTACGCGAAGTGGCAGATGAATTAGATGAAAAGTTTCCAAATAGATGGATTGGTAGAAATGGTCCAAAAAAATGGCCAGCTCGATCACCTGACTTAACAAAACCCGATTATTTTTTGTGGGGTTATATTAAAAATCTAGTCTTACGCCACCTACAACACCTGAAAATATGAAAGAAAGGATAGTGCAAGCTTTCCATTCCATTACACCTGATATGCTTAGAAACGTTTCTCGATCATTCGCCCAACGAATAAATGTATGCATTAGAGAAAATGGCAGATATTTTAGGCTTTTTTTATGAAATGTAAATTTATGTTTTAGGATAAATTTCAAATAAATTTTATTATCGTAATTTTCTTCCTTTTGAATTTATTTTATAACGGCGACAGATAGGTATAGGAAAGTACATAGGGAAGTGGAAGGGTATGAAATTCTCCTTCAGTTGATGAATAGAAATACAGGGTAATACATTTGAAAAATTTTAAAAAATTTCCCTCGAAATTTTTGGAAAGTGAAATTAATTTGTGACCACCCTGTACAAAATAAAAAATTCAAACTTGTTTCAAAAAAAATCTTTGGCCTATTGGCTTTATAAAATCGTAGTTTTTTAAATTCTATCATCAAATTCGAGAGAGCACTGCATATTTTAATAGGCGTCTGAAAATGTAATATTTTTTGGTCATTTTTTTTTATGCGAAAGGGGTGGGATGTTGGGATGTTAGAAGCAATATTTTGTGGGTATGTACTAGTGACCATAGAGTACCTAAAATTGTAAAAAAAGTTGGGTCATTCCATTTAAAAAAAAATTAAGTGATTTGCCTAATTTACTATTAGGCCACCCTGTCAGAGTTGGGTAGTATCCGGATACTTCTGTATCCGGATACAGTATCCGGATACTTTATGTATATCCCAAAGCTGTATCCGGATACTTTTCAAATTTTGTATCCGGTATCCGTATCCGTGACCAAATTTGTAAGTATCCGGATACCGGATACTTTTTTCGGCATTCGGATACTTTTAAATTATTTACCACAATCGTAACTGATCCATTATGAGGAAGTAATACCCTTAAAAATACTTGATTTATATTTCTCAAGCGATTTAAATGAAGTTTTTTTTTTCACATTTTACTCGAAAATCTATAATAATTTTTTAATTTAAGCTGATTTGCCAAGATAAATATATATATATATATATATATATATATATATATATATATATATATATATATATATATATATATATATATATATATATATTTTAATTACGCTCAATTTTAAAAAACTGGCTCCCCTTATCTAAATAATGACATTATCTAACCATTCCTGAAATTTAAAATTTCTCCTTTTTTCTATTAACATGTAAAATTATTTTAAAAATCCATTTTTAAAGTAATTTTAAAAAAGTAAAAATAAATTTGAAATTTTAGGAATGGTTACATATTGTCATTATATAGATTTATCAGGAGCCAGTTTTTTAAAAAAGGTCATAATTAAAAAATATATATTTTTATCTTGGCAGATCAGTATAAAATAACAAAAATATTAAGAATAAAAATTTCTTTAGATTTATATAGACACGACACTGGCTGGTTTTTGGCGCGGTTCAGGCGCGACTCGCTTTATTTACGCACCTTCATGTTTTATTATTCATTTTGTTTTAAGGTCTTATATTCACATAATAAAAATAATAAACAATATATTGAGTAGTTTTTTTCCTGTTTCTATTATATCGCCTTCCATTTTCGATAATTTATTTATGCTTAGTATTGTTTATTGTTACACGTAATCAATCGTATTGCATAAATATAACTATTGGTATGAACACATTATTTTAACTCACTTTAAAAGTATCCGAGAAAGTATCCGAAAAAAGTATCCGGATACTTGTATCCGAGTACTTTTTAGGTGAACGTATCCTACAAAGTATCCGGATACAATGTAAGTATCCGTATCCGGTACTCGGATACTTTTTACCTGTATCCGACCCAACTCTGCACCCTGTACACAAGAAAATAATTTTGGGATATTTGGTATTGGCCACCATTGACAGGTATACATCAAATAAATAGTTAAGATTTGCATAGTAGGAGTTATAGAACTACGACAGAGGTTTGGCCAACCCTGTATATCATAGATTGATCAACATTAGTTACTGTTTTTTTATGTTTTTCTATTAATGAGAAATCTTGGTCACAACTTAGGAAAGAATGGACACGTACGGGGAATCACATGTGTTATACTTTCAAAAATGTATAGACCGTGAACAAGCAGGTATAAAAATTTCATAAGAACGTAGTTCTTATTCTGTCCGGCACATCCATCGCTTATTAAAATGAGATTTTTTGATGTCACCTCATTGCGTCGTAAATACTGAAACAATAATGAAGCTACTTCATTTTGCCCTTTTCTTGCCACCGTTTCGTCATATGAAAACATAGTAGCTGTGTTATTTCCATCATTGTGAACTCCAAACACAAAATACCACAGCTGCCTGGAATCGAAAACTGCGTTTGTACGTATATGTGGCAGCGGAAGATTCTGCATATAGTCAAAAGACATGCAAGTTAAATTTTTAGGATCAGCGCGTGTTTTTAGTTTATATTTCTTTTTTATTTCATAAAACTTATCAGCCTTCATTAAGCGGAGTTATTTTTCAGTACGTAGCTTTCGCACTTCTTCTGGATCATCACAACCTGATACTATGCTTTCATACCGGTCGCAAGTACCACAAGTGTCACTTCTAGGTAAACCAAATTTAAGATTAAACTCAGTATGAAATATTTGCCAATACACTTTATAGGAAATCTTAATATCGGGATGTTCTTCTCTGAATATCTCAAACATTTTCTTTACAGAAAGCGTCTCAGGAAGATAATAGGTATTCGGATTTTTTCTCCTTGAATAATGAGATTGCCGGCTTTTAAACGACTTTATGTTATTCCTAATCAATGTCATTGTATCTTCTGCTGTCTTATTTGGCCTATTTGAATGCTTGCCACGTTTATCCTTTGGGGACGCGCCAGTATAAAACACAAATCTTTGTAGTCTTCGAATCCTGTCATAGGTAACTCCATGAAAACCGCAAAAAGCCTTCAGACACACTGGTTCTTCTTTTTTTCTCAACCTTATTTTATAACAACGTGTTGCCCATTGAGAGCTTGCGGCCCATCATTTTGATTTAATTCTTCATCTTCTGATTCAGTCAGCAAAACATCTCTTGGCTGAATATTATTTCAACTCCTTCTTTGTTTTGGAATGTGATACGATATCAACCCTAGATAAATAAAATATATTTCGTTAATAGTCGGGTTTTTTTACATTTAATTAAATCACGTATACCTGCCAGATAACTATCTTGCTCATTTTTATTTTCCAAAGAATAGAAGTGGTCGAAAATCCTAGATTTATCTTCGTCAGAAATTTTGGAATAACATTTAAACCGGGAACAACTAAAATATTTTTTAATTAAATACTTTACACAAACTTTATTAACTTACTTGCAATTCGGACCCAGTCGTGCTTGTGGTTTTCCAACGCCTCTGTAGTTTACATATTGCTGATCTTTTACTCTTGCCTGTTTTATCTCTGTTCGCTTTAACACTCTCCTTTTCTTTTTTAGAGGCACATTTTCACTTGGATCTTGTCTTTCAAATTCACTATTTATATTATTTGGATTATTATTACTCATCTTAGTTATTATTACTAGTTCACACAGTGTTTATTCTTCGAGTAAAATCACACAACTAAACGCTAATCTATAAAACCTAAAGTTTTAATTATTAGTGACAGCTCAGCGAAACATTTTCCGCAAAAACACCATTAGTCACTGACATATGTGGTTTTTGATGAAAACTGCTGCTGATATATGGGGTTTATGCAGAATGATCGATATTTTAACCGTTTATATCTTGGACTACTGAGGATTTTGCGGAATTTTTTAATGCAAGGGACATAGATACTTACGTTATATACCCATAAGTGCCATAATATAAAATTCCGGAAAAACTGACATATGGGGTTTTTGCAAAGAACGCCTCAATTATCATTCGGACTTTGGCGCCCAACCTGAGGCACTTACCTACAATTCTGGAATTAGGACTATCTTGCTTTCTTCAAAATGAGATTTGTTTTCCGACCAATAGAGTTTTCAGTATTTTTGATAGAACTTTCTTAGTTTCATTCATTGAGGTAGTATGGAACGAAGATGCTATGATATCATCAAAGCGGAATCAATAACGACAAAATGATATTATACTTCTGTTAAGTCATCAAATATCGTTGTTTATTTTTTCTCATTGTGTTATATTTTAGTGTTCCTGAGAAACTCTTGTTTTAAAAAAAGTAAAAATAGCGTGTTATATTATCTAGATGTTTTTTGAAACAAAGTCGGTGTAAATATAAAGAAAACATCAGTAATAACTTTTCAGAGGTGAACATAACAATGCACATGGCTGTACTTAAGAAATGTTGGCCAATTTTATCACAGTTTAATGACTTTTTTATCAGCATCGTTTGTTGAGGTTTTTGTAAAGTAAGTTGTTTTTTTTTATTATAACTCCCATAAAAATGAGCTTTTTATAGTGGTATTAACCCAGCAGTAAAAAAAACTTTTTCAGGATATTGTAAAATAAAGGCAAGGAATGGCTATTGTTCCTATTATATTTAAAAGAAATGTATAAAATTTTCGTTTGACAAGTAAAGTCTTATATGGGATTAATACACATTTTTATAAACAAATTTACATTAATATTAAAGTTTTGACAGAATAACCAATGGTTAATATCGTTTTTGGATTTCTAAAAGCTCCAATCAAATTAATAGATAATTGAAATATTATAATAAAGTGTACTTTGTTTAAATTATTTTGATAAAAAAATAAAAATTTTCAAATATTTTGAATGCACCTAGTGAAATGGAATCTGTAGTACTTCTACTAATGTTAGTAAGTAAAGGCGTGCTAATCTTATGCCTAAACTTAAAAAGTATAAATCTGCTGTACCACTTGATTTTCACCACAAACTATTTTTACCAAAAATATCTAAAACCAGGCAATCTGAATATAAAGATTAAATCAAAATGTGGCTAGTTTTTAATTTGATTTTTTTAGCTAATTGAATAATTTTTAAATTATTTCACCTTCTGTGTTTTGTCGAAATTCAAAACCTATTTCATTTACAAACACTATTAGTGTACAATAATGTCTTTTGCAGATTTTTTAAATACAACAAATAATAAGATAAACAACTGTGAACAAGAACTTTTTTATAGTTAAAGACGATTATCTAATTAACTACTTACAATTTTTTGACAATAAAATAAAAAACTGTAGATGTTATATTTAGATAAATAAAATGTACCTATTTAAAATAAATAATTAACAATAGTCAAAGTTTTTCAATTCTCAGATTTTTTAAAAATGAAACAAAAATGCTTTCATCTATAGGAATTGAACCCGCGTCGCGATGTAGTCGAAACATGTAATGTTGATAATTCCAAATCTAAAACCAGTTCATTCAAACAATTTTACATTAATATTGGTCCAATTAAATAACGAAAAAACGCCTCTTCGAGCTTACATTAATTTGTAATTGGATGAAACAAAGTGGACCTTGTGTATTTTGATGTGATCTTTCCGAAAAAAAGAAAAAAAAGATGTAGCTGTTTTTCAATTTTTTTTAAATTGGGAAAAACCGGGTTTTCCGGAATGTTCCATGGTAAAAATGCTAATTATCTGGGCAAGTATCATTCTGATAGTAAAAATAAATGCACCAATCGAAAGAGGAGGCAAAAGTAGTTCGGAAATTCATTGCACAGGTAGTTTTAATGGCGAATTTCTCGCCGCCAGAAGTGCTTTTACCAAAAAGTTTTTTCGTTTCTTTGATCAGAACCATGAACATGAAATTTGCGATAAATTTGTGGCGAAATTATAAATGTTAGACATATGTGCCCATAAGAGAAGTTACGTATTTTTTTGTTGGCTCTCAAATAAAATAAGTCTCGCTGCGAAATCTGCCATAATTTTTCGGGAATTCGCAGGAAACCGAAAGGCGTAGTTTTTTTTTAATTTTTTCCCATATGATTTTCTCCGGGTTTTCCGAAAACATCTAACAAAAAAATATATTTGAAAAACCTAACTGCGCCATTGGAAAGAGCACAAAAAATACACAAAAAGGTATACTTTAAAAATGTTAGGAAATTAATCCTAAGCCTGAGTGTAAGTTCCAACTTGGTGATAAGCTTGTTTTTTGTTTTCTAACATCTGGTTTTCTTTTCGGTTGATGCTCCATCCTCCTTTTTTTTTGGAATTGTCAATCGCGGCCCTTTTATTCCTATCCCAGGTTTTATAAATAAACTCTTTTCCGTAATGTCGAGCTACGTAATGTTTGCGACACCTCTCATGCAATATAAAACCTGGTTCTAAAGAACTGAAAAAATCATCCCCCCTCTCTTTGCTAACCGTCTGCAGACCTTTCAATCCTGTCGGTCTTATCGGGGTAAGTTCACCCTCTGCAAGTGTCTGATGACACAATAAACACAGGCCAGTCAATGCAACCTGGAAACATAAAAAATATAGCACTGTGATAGAATTTTCTTAATTTAGGAACGTACTTACTCAATAAATTGCTGAAGAAGTCCGAAAAACCACGTGTACACAGAGCTGGCTGAACAAGCGATTTAATTTGTAATAATATAACCGTTTGAAGATTAAACTTGTCGGATAGCGAACGTCGAGACCATGACTATCTTTGATACGACGTGCGGGTAATTTTGCGGTAATCCTATTTTTTGCACAAAACTCAAGAAACGTCTTATAACAAGTCAGTAAAATACAATTTAATAAATTTTAGGTCTAATAAATTTAGGTATGTAGGAAATTTAAAACTGGAAATCACAAAAAAATTAAATTACAGAAATCCAGTGTATACACGAGTTTTGGATCCGCGGAGCGCTTGTAATGGGAGAATTCTACAACTTAGAAGAAACATGGGAAAAAAGCAGGTAAGTCTATTGTTGTCGAAACTGAAAAAACACATTTTTAATGTCCAAAACGATACAGAATTCGTATAAGTACTAATACAAGACTTATTGATGCAAATAACTAAACCATTGTATTCTAGTAAAGTAAAAAAAACTGAAAAACACACAGGGTGTTGCCAGATCGCTGCAGTGTCCCAAAAACCATGAACGTTTCCAACCTGAAAATAACACGCATAATTAATAAGTAAAGAGAAGTCTAGCAAAAAGTTATTATGGTGATCGCCACAATATGTTTACATTACAAATAATATTTTTTAACTTACAATTACTTAATCATGAGGTAATTGACGAAAAAATTCCACAGTAGTGGGGGCACAAAACTTCATTAGGCTTTGCAGATCTTTGAATTTTGCACTGGAAATTGGCAGGAGACCTGAAAAGAATAAGGCATTCGTTAGAAAACTCACTGTATTAATTCGGTGAAGGTGATTTTGTTATTAGTACATACCGTTGTAAGCTAGAGGGGGAAGTTCAAAGAATCCATCTTCCAATGATTGCTGACATTGCCGGGGTGACCTTATAATGCCAGTCCATTGTACGTCGTGCGATATTCTAGCAAGCGACTATGACTGGTTGAAGAATTTATTATTTTAATAGGCTGCATTCTAAAAGGGCATTTAGCTATGTACTTTGATGGCAAAATTTTCTTCCAATCCAGTATAATTTTTTGGGAAACGCTGACAACAGTAAAAGAAGATGGTTTCGTCCGTGATAATATCGCCATTTCTTCGAAATCCTAAAGCCTTGGTTTCTTTGAACACTTCGTCGCGGTGAGCGGACAGTCCGTCAACCGTCGCGTTTTGACGATTTTATCCAACCAGAGTATTTAAATGGGAATGGTTTTCTTGAATCCGCTTAGCTGAGCAGGACGGCGTCGTGCCGCTGATTTGTCGCGAAGAGTCGGTTGATATCTGTTGAGTTTGATATCAGCGGAATCGTCGGCGTGTGCGGAGACTATATTGTTATTAATTTTAAAACAATGGGTGACAAATTCACACATACAAATTAATGACATCATGACTTTATTTTTAGATTTCTTGGAAATTATGTCCTTTATAAAACTCAACACGAATTCAAAAAGATCTGTAGAAAGTCTAAAATACTCCCTAAATTTGGTTTCATTTCCAAAAAACCTCAGCTGCACAATGATATTAAAGGCACCTTCTATATCGCGACACAAAAACAACTCATCCACTGGCTTATTGGAAACTTTGACGGTTGCAATTGCCAGTTCCTCTTGTTCTTCCTCTTCCAACAATAATAACAACGCAAACAATTTATTTGCATCCATTTTAGTACCTTTCGTTTACATTCATAATACATAAACAGCACGTACAGACCTAGAGAAAGTATCATTTTCTATATTTTTTAACAAACCACCTCGGGCGAAAATTGCTGTCCTCAGCGGTCGACGGACTGTCCGCTCACCGCGACGAAGTGTTCAAAGAAACCAAGGCTTTAGGTATTTCCATCAATGTTTTTAAGTTCCATAAACCAACGTTTTTGTCGCACTCCAAATATGAGTGCCCACAAATAGGAAATGTAATTTTGATATCCGTAAGGCCATGAATGTTATTGTTCGTTATGTAATGAATGAATTTAAATATCGTGTAGTTTTTATTCTGCCCCCTGCAGAATCGCAGAAAATTTCCAGTTCCTGTACTTCATCGTCCAAATAATTCATGATGAAATGGAATAGAAATGAGGCCACTTCATTCGGCCCTTTTTTAGCAATACCTTCGTGATACACGTAAAAAATGGATTCACTAGTTGAAAGAACGTGAACATTAAAGGAATACATAGCGAGCTGCCGTTTGTAGTATACGTCGTTAGTAGCTATATTCGGCAAGGAGATATTTTTTGCAAAATCTATGCAGATGGCTTCTTTCTTCTTATTTTTTCTTGCTCCGATTTTGGATTTTTTTTGAGGTTGTAAAAAGTTTCTGCCCTTTTTTTATGCTGTTAGCTGATGAATCTGTTGTTCATCTCTTTCCACAGATAAAGCTTTAACCTTTGCCGTATATTCATCGCACACTGCACAAGTATCCGTACGCGGATATCCAAAAGAAATATTGAACTGCGTGTTGAACATTTGCCTGTAAGTGTCGTAAGACACAACTGCTGCAGGATGTAGTTCTTTGAATAGTTTGTACATTGTCTTTATGTTAAAGCTTTCTGGCAAATAAGTTTTGGTTGAGTCTTTAAGACTGTAATGACTTTGGCGACCTTTGATACTTTTGATATGACTGGCAATTAAAGCCGCAGTAGCCTCATTGAGCTGCCTGTGTTTCTTGGAATGCTTACCTCTTTTATCCATAGGTGCAGAGCCCGTCGATTTTAAACTTTGCTGTAGATAGTAAAGTTTATTTTTACTAATGCCATGAAATGAGCAAAATGCTTTTGCACATACACTAATATCTACCACGTCTCCGTTGTCTTTAGTGACTCGAACTCTGTAGGTAAAACTAGCTTCCCGTAACTTTGCCACTTCTTTAACATTTCGAGGTCTTCTCTGTGCCACAGGCATAACGGTGATTGATCCTGTCAAGTACATGTTTTGCTCGTTGTGAGACTGTAGCTGGTTAAAGTAGCATAATATGCTTTTTCTATTATTTTCAGTAGTTATATTGTAACATTTAAATCATTTGCAATGGCAAGGGTCACCAGCTTCATGCGTGGAAAGTTTTAATTTTTTATTTACCTCAGAGATTCGACCTGTTTTCTTCCTTTTTTTTGGCTCACTATGTAGCTTAATACCTTCGTCCGAGCTTGACATCGTAATATAATTATTCCCAAACAAAGCTTGATACGAGACACTCAAGTTAATCCACAATTCTTAAATGCGTAACGACATTTACAAAATCTAGCAATGCACTGATGCGTTGGCAGAACGAGCGAAATCTGAGTTGTGAATTTGTTGACTAGCCTGCTTCTTTTCCCGTCTCAAGTGATTTACCTGCTTTTGTTCCCTTATAGCCAAACGTTGGCGCCGTATATCTTCTGACTAGAGCGTTTCTTTCCCAGTTCCGGACTTTCGAAAGATACATACGCTTATTTTGTGCCCAATACAACTGTTCACTTGATATTAAAAAAAAATGACTTACCTGGTTTTTTCCCCTGACCCTTCAACTTAGAAGAAACAATACACACTTTAAACTTTGTATGCACCTTCAGAAGATATAAAATTTGGGTTTGCTTAATTTTCAGACCAAAAAACTGAAAATCGTCAATTTTAGGCAACTTTTCTCAAAAACCGTGTTTTTTGGTCGTCACTCAATGAACACTGGTCAAAAATATAGAAACAATATTTTTACAGAATTTTGCGTAAGGTAATTTTATTGTAGACACAATAAAGTACTCAAAAAAAAGTTTTGAGCAATTAGGTGCATTTTTGGCATTTTTGTGCCGCTTCAAACTTTCGAAAATGGAATTAAGTTTTTTTAGGGAAAAAAATTTGTTTAATTGTTTGATATCTTGGCCAATTATAGTCTGATTTCGGTGAAATTCACATACACATAAGATTTTACATTCAAAAGTAACCTCTGTAAGTGGCATTAAAAAACTTCAAATAGTTTGGCCGTTATAGGCAAACAATGAAATTACGGAGTAAATGAAAATCTCGGAAATAATCGATTATTCGACAATTACTGGTGGATTTCACCTGATTTTTTTCTGCAAAGTAGCGCTTGGGCTCCCTAAATTGTATTAGCGAATGTTCTGTGCAATTTGAGTTGCAAATTTACCAGAAAATTGCAATAATTTAGTTTTTCTTGTGCCAAGGTCTTGAATCCCGTTGTTTTGGCTAAAATCAAATGACAACTTTTAGAGCGTGGTGAATATTCACCATACAACCATTCTAAATATTTTTCGCATTTTTGCGATTTTTTTTGCAAACTTTTTTCGGAATAATATGGGTGCAGGATTTCGAAAAAAATACGCAAGTCTTTCTTAAGGCGGCGAAAGAGCTGACCCCAAGAGCTATTGTGAGCTTTTTTTCAGTAAGTCGCCTTTGGTGTGCCCTTCTTGAGACGGTAAAAGTATCAAAAACTGAACAATACTTTACATAAGAACTATTGTCACTTCCCATTTTTTTTTAACCACGAGGAACATTTACACCGTCATCCACAACACCCTCCTTCCAAATAAAGTATTCTGGAACGGAATCCGCTTCCATTTCAACAACACCAAGAGCTACCAAAAAATAGATGATCCAACCGTTAGAACAATTACACCAAGTTGTTAAAGTTGAGGCACAATAAAACAAACCTTTTTTTCTGCTTTCAACAAAAAAATCCTTGAATATTCTTTCTTGTAAACATGAATGACGTAGAAATTTCTCACTTTAAACACTTTTTTTTTATAACTGAATTAATTTAATTATTTTATTTTAAATAAATAATTCAAAATAAATAATGAAAAAATATCATCAGTACATCAATAATCTGGTCAAGCCGACGACTCCAAAACAGAGATTTTATACAAACACGTGCAGGCAACTATCGCCGCGTGGGTACACGAAGTTAGGTTATATAGAATATCATGGATTATCAGAGGGGGAGCGTGAAAAGAGAAGTATATAATTGTAACAACCTTTTTGGAACCAAGAACAGATATGGGGATTGACTTATATCAATGGAAAAGTCAGAATACAAGCTTTAGGAACTTTGATCTAGTTATTAATCCTCAAAAACTAAAGAGCGGGGAACAAGAAATGGTTAAACAAAAAAAGGCCGGTTTTCACTCGTGTGATCAATTTTCCTCATTTCTTAAAAATTATTAGACTCTATTAAAAATAAAAAAATATATTCGGTAAAAGTAGACCATCTAATTCTATGGAACTCCGAAATCGGCTAAAACATGTAAATAAACAAATCAATTTTATATTAAAACGCAAGAAAAGTATCACAAAAAAAAATTCTGAGATTATTCAAGACCCCCCAAGGTCCCATTATAAAGGCAAAATTAGAATAAATGACTATTTTTAAAGAAAATATAAAAAAATTAATGAAGCAGTCTCTAAATATTGTTGAAAAAAACTTTGACCGATTTTTTAAAAATTTTTGGCAAACACGAACTGACTTCAAGTCACATGGAATGGTAGCTACGAGTTTTCCTATTGCGATGAACTTTGAATCATCGAAAAATATTAATTTTTTTCCGAGATATGGAACAAATCGTTCGCCCGCTTACACTTTAATTCATAGAAAGTGAAATTCCTGCAGGTAGAGCTGCAGCTGAAATGAGGGAACTTTTGAGTGCCATTATCTCGAAAACTATTGAATTTTCGAAGAAAATGATGGGCGCAATTTTTGTAGATAATGAGTTGATCTTCATTTTTTATCTGAACAAAAATTGGCATATTTAGTCAGATATTAGCGGAAAACCCATTTTTCAGGTTTTAGAGGTCCATTGTCAGCCCCTTCCGGTGCCAAGAGCGCATTAAGGATTTTCTCATTGTAAAACACCTGCAATGACCTACAAATTGCGCTATGTGGAAACTCATCAGCGAATTTTCTACAGGTTTGACCCTTCAGTTACTGGACTATTTAACATAGTGAGATCTCATAACATGCACGTGCGTTTTGATAAAAACACCTAAATTTTTTGGTTTAATCAAATTGCAATCAAATTTTTGTCTACGTACAACTTTATTTGTTCTATTTACATAAATTTAGTCAATTAAAAAACATAAAAACTTTTAGCATTAGCGAGATACATTTTGAATTAAAAGAGTAATGCCCTTAAATGTCGGAAACATTTACAATATTTCAAAAAATAAGTCGCGTTATCTTAGCATGCTATGAAAATAAACGTCATGTCATTTGTATTGTCAATTTTGTAACAAAATATTATTGTTGCTTTCCTTTTATCAGAATACTTAGGAAATCTTACTTAGATCGATGTGACTGATATTTTGCACGTTCCATTTATAAGTACTAAGTAAAGCAAACTAAGAATGTTTACTCCCCCCTTCCCCCTAATAAGGTTCCTCTCGACCATGCTAAGAAATAAGATATTTATCTAAGTTAGAAGGGGAGTAAACAAGTTGATGTTTTATGTCACAGATCATAATGTTTTATGGTCGTTTTGTTGGTTATGGCGTTGATTGAGGTTATGCGTAGTTATTATTATTTACTTATGATCTGTGTTATTTAAATTTCTATTACGAAAAGTTCCTGTTAGAGGCATGGAGAACCAATACGCGTTGCTTCGAAGTATGGAAGGATTTTTAATAAATCCCGGTGGATACTTCTTATTAAAAGATTTGGGTATATATTTAAAAAAAAAATAACTGTAAGCATTATATATTTTTTAAAATTTCAGCCAACGAATCTATTTTAAGTGTTCCGCAAAAATTAATTACTTATAACGCGGAAAATAAGCCAATGTTTGCAGATTCTAACTTAGTTTTAAAAGTAGTGAATCTGAGGAAGAAAAATAAAGAAAATAAGTAGTTACATAAAAACAGATAAATTTAGCTGAAATGAAAGACATCTAGTCAATAATATAAGAAACAATAAGATAGTTTGTTATGGTATAACTAAAAACAAATTTAGTACGAACAGTAAGGTTATGGTAACCAAAATTCATACTTTAAGAAGTTGTTACCGTTATAATCAAATATAGTTACCTAGAATTTGTTCAAACCAATTTTCCAGAAACATTCATAGAATTAAGTGGCAGAAAAAGGAAATTAGCTACTTCAGAGATTCTTGGAAATACAACAATGTTTGTATCGTGAATTTCACCATCGTCTGATATTCTAGAATAAAATAGATAATGTTAGAGACTACACAGTGACTAAATAGCTATTTATTTAGCCAGTTACAAATGGCCCTATTTTATGCGGGACCAGCAGAACGAGATCCCGTTAAATGAACGTTAATAAATTATATGATTTTCCGCTGTATATAGTAGAACAACAAGATATTAGATAATTTATAGATAGTTAATATTGATGTAAGTATGGATGTGAGAAAAAAATAATAAATAATAGACATTACTTTTTTGTTTTCAATTTTCAATTTGACTAAAAAAAATAAATAAAAGAAAATACAATTTTCTAAATAATTAATCGCGGAAAAAAATACTAATTTATATTGGCCACTTAACTCGTAGAGAGTATATTTGTAAAGATTTAATTAATAGTTATATCAAGGTAAATATAATACTGTATTATATTACAGTATATTATCTTATACTCCAAATCTAATTGACAATATCTAGGAATTTAAAGAAATTATTCAAATTTAAAGATATGCATGATAGAACTTATGTAATTATAATTCACTAATTAAAATTCATATCTACATATACCATTTAGGTACCTATTTATTAAGGCACTTAATTTATCCTTTTATTTTATGCATTTTTGTATCATAACTTATATAATTATTAGAAACACCAGTAATCCAAAAATAAACAAAATAGACGATATATTATTTAAAACAGATATTTGTTAACAAAAAAGATGTATCATCCCTAATAAACAGGTCTAAACTGTGTTTCAATGGTTAAGGTCACGATCAAGTATTCTCAATTACAATGTTGATGTGGTATCCCCACTGTCTATTCGCGTAATGCCTACTGCATTGGTCTTGCTTCTCCCGCTCGTCCATCCTGACACGCATGTGTATAGACTTCAAAAATTTGTAGGATGGAGCAGAGACACACCGCTAATATGGCCATCCTGCAATGGGGCATGTTCAAAAATTTTGAAATTTTTTTTATGAATAATAGAGTTGAAAATAAAACTACATTTTTTTTATTTTTTTTTTATCTATTCATTTGCCGGAGTTATGAATTTTTTTAAAATTTATGACGTCACCGGGAATAGACCAATAGGAGCTAGCGCACAACTTTGCCGGCTAGAAGGTTTACGAGAAGTGATGTACGTTCGTTTGTGTACTCCTTCTTACTTTTAGACTTCTAAAATATCGTTAAACAAATATCTTTTAAATATATAATATCAAATGTTTTTTGAAAGTATTATTTCTGTTTAAACTTTTACCATATTTAAAGTTTCATTGTTTTAAAAGTCACTTAATAATTCAGAAAATGGCAAAATGGCAGCACTGTGTATGGCATCTGTCATCATAGTGTCTTGATCAAGAATTTATTTGGAATTTGAGTGTTTCATTGTGTACTTTTTATAAATATTATGACTACAAAAAAGTATTTTGTTCCAGAATGTGATAATGATTCACATTCATCTTCAAAAATATTTATTAGTGTTCCTAGAAATTTGGAAAAAAGAAAATCAACCTTCTACTAGCGATGTCTCTTGTGATCTTTTTAATAAAAATACACCAGATTATCAAGATGTAGCAGCAATTTCTGCTAATTGTCCCCTTCAGGAAATTGAAAATGAGGCTACTATAAATTCTTAGATGTATAACCTAAAAACCCTTCTGGAAGAAAATGCAGAATCTCCTGAAAGTTTTGAAGATACCGAATTTATTCATCATTTTGTGGAAGAACTAGTGATAAAGAAATAATAGAAAAATGTGGGTATTTAAACAAACTGGTTCCTGGATCCCATATAATGGCAGATAGGGGTTTCAGAATATTCAGCTACTTGAAAACATGGGATGCACTTTAGTAAAGCCTCACCTAGTGTATCACAGAATGAAAAAAGTTCTCCTGAAGATGTACAATTAAGTAAAAGAATAGCATCTCTAAGAATACATGTGGAAAGAGTTATAAGAAGGGTTAGTTAATTTAACATGGTAAAACCACATTCGTGTGTGAATTTTAAGCAAGTACATTTACTTAGTAATATCTGCATAATTGCTTGTTAACTTACAAGAACCTATTTTGTAAGAGTAAATATTAATTTAATAAACTTTTTTGTTTGTTTTTTAATTTAATTTACCTAATTATCACATTTCAGGGATTATAATGAGTTTTTAAACAGCCAATGTAATTTTTTATAAAATTTTAACTTTTCGAGCAAATCAAAGAGGAATGAGTACCTGTATATGCATAGATTTTTTTGGGACTAAAACTACCAAAACAAAGGCACCTATTTACAGCAGTTTAAAATGAAACATTTTAACAAAAACGCCTATGTCACAGTGATAAATATCAAAAACAACCAAGTTCAGTTGCATGTGGTAGCAAAGTCTATATATTCCAATAAATCGGGTAACTACATGTGGTATCACTGGTGATAAATTTAAAAATATCACAATTCTTGCCACCTTTTTCAAAAAACCAGAAAGTGTGCCTTCTTATCAATCCTTTATGAAAATGACAACAGTTATAAATGTGAAAAAAAAATTAATGTTTCTATTCGTTATTACGATAGTAAAACATGTTTGCAGTTCCGTTTATTTTTATGAAAATCTAAGTAAAAACAACCAATGTCAAAGGGTTATAATTTTTTTTCTGTCAAACCAAATATATCACAAAATTAAAAATTGATCATAGGTCAAGCTAAAGTAATACCTTTATTGATAGTAGCTTTAAAAAAGGAGAAAGAATAATACTTAAGTTATTATTATTAACATTGGTGATTTTTAATAAAAACTCTTCAATTATTGTTTACAAACAAAAATATAAAAATCTGTGAAAATTTTATTTATTAACCTTTTAATAAAAAATGAGAAAAATGAAGTAAAAAAACAATTTATTTACAAATAAAAAATATATATACAAATCCTAAGAATATAAAAGTACTGATTTATTTTCCTGTAGTGGATGAAGAGGTTTCTTTAACAATCTAGCCAAGTGTACATCAATATTTGCGCATTTTGATAAATTAGAGCCTTTCCAATAACACTGAGAAGATGTTACAGATGGTTCCTCACTTCTTCTATGAAGCCACATGTTTACAACCTCTTGAAAAAAATAAAAGGGTTAGATATGCAGTTACAAAATAACTATATAACCAGCTACAAAATGCCTTATTTTATGTAACAAGACGAGCAGAGCTTTACTAGCTCTGAACGAATCCAGTAAAGAACCTCGGATTTTCAAAACTTAAAAAAAACAATCTCACCACATTTTCACATTTTTATTATAGAGCTTTTCGAAAAAAACTGCTATTTTTAAAAGTACAATTTTTTGTTTAAACAGCTTTGTCTCATTTTAGGCTATTGAGTAATATAAAATAAAAAATTACGGGATGCTTTGTTAGCTTCAAACGAATCCAGCAGAGCACCCCGTTTTTTTTTAAACCACACCACGTTTTTTGGCTCCTACAATATTATAAAATATTCGAAATTTGGCATTTTTAAAAAATTCGCAATTCCTTGCTGACTTCAAAGTTTTTTTTCTGAAAACAAATATACTTACCACATTTTTAGGATTTTAAAACAGCCTAAACATGTGTCATAAGTAGTTGTTTTTATATATTAAAAAACTGAAGTGTCCTGCTGACTTTGTTCCAACAAAGCACCCTGTATTATTAAAAAATAGCAATTTTTTTAGTAAAGTTTTACAATATTTCAAGAGTCTAAAAATATTCTAAAAATGGGGTGTGGTTTTTAGAAAAAGCTTTAAAAAACCGAATTGCTCTGCTGACTTCTTTCGAAGGTTAGCAAGCACCATGTATTTTTTAAAAATATAATATTTCAAGTGCATAAATATGTGGTGTTGCTGTTTTTACAGAAAAAACTTTATAAAACGGAGGTGCTTTGCTGACTTCGTTCGAAGCTATCAGAGCATTTTAAGTTTTGCACAAAACGAGGAGCATAAAATTTTTGAAAAGGGTATAAAAATAGCCTAAAAATATGGCATATGTTTTAACTCAAAATTTCATAGGTGCTCTGCAGCATTCTTTGGTATCATAATTATTACTAGGTTCACTAACAAAATCTATTTCTAGATTATTTTAACACTTGCTGCGATTACAAAAAATGTCTCTATATGTCAAAATTAGAAAAAAAATATTTATAGGAATAAAGGGCCTTATACACTGTTTATTATATGTGATATAAAAACAAAAAAGCATAATAAATATTACAAACCTTGAGATTCAGCATATCCTAAGCATTGTTCACTAAAAATTTCATTTTTGTTAAATACAACAACCACATCATAAGGTTTTTGCTGTATTTTATGTTTAGGTGTAATTTGTCTCCTTCTCTCTTATGGAAAAAGTAAATATCTCCATATTCTTGCTTGGCAGATCTAAAAATAAAACCTGAGATAAATACTATAAGGTGTATTGCTTCATATAAACTGTAACTACCTACCATTAAAACAATTTATAAATAAAGTTTTACCTTTCTATCTTTGGTAAACTGAGTATTGTTAAAAAATGCAGTAATCATCTCGGTAATCATATTTTCGTTAACAATGGGAAAAATACTTGATTCAACTTTTATAAATACAGCTGATAAATTCATATTCTTCTTTCTTTATTGGGCTATATCCCACAGGATAATTTACCCAGATAAATTCAGATTAATAATAAAATTAAACCAAAACAAAAAACTAAGGTTAGTTGTTAGGTGGTGTCAATTTTCAATGTCACTTAGATGTGCGTTCACTTCGACATTCTGTGTGTCGGTTTGTTCGTTGGCTTGGTTTTGTATAACAAAAAAAACTTCGACACGAGCTGATTGGTCTATTCCCGATGACGTATAATTTCAAATTTTAAATTTCAATTGGGTTTAATTTAAAAACTTTTAGCTTTTTTAACGAACTGATTGTTTAGAATAACTTGTATAGCGACTAACTATTACAATATAGTTTATAAAACAGCATATCTCACATGTGAACATGGCCCATTGGTGCGTTCTTGCGCCACATATACCTACATGGAATTACAAAATACGAAAACAGAACTAGTGTTATGATTCATGTACATTGTCACTAATGTTCTTTTTAGACGATAAACCATTAATTCTCTTTCAATTAAAGTTGGTGGGATTGCTAGCATTGCACTAAACATAGTGAGATAGCCAATAGTCATTCTTCCAATCAACGTTGATGAGATTGCCACCATTGCCATAAAAATTAGTGGGATGGACAATAAATACTATTTTAATTAATGTTGGTGGGATTACCACCAATACAGTTAACATAGTGGGATTGCCACTAACCACCTTTCCAATTAACGTTGGTGGGATTGCCACCATTACAGTAAACATTAATGGGATTGCCACCATTATAGTAAACATTTATGGGATTGCCACTAATTACTCTTTCAAATAAAGTTGGTGGGACTGCCAACATAACAGTATAATAACATGGCTATCGGTGTTGAACTTAGATGGTGTTATTTTTTTAAACACAAATTTTTTTAGGCATTTTTTGTTTAAACCAACAATTAGATTCTACGTTACACATTTTTTTTTACAATGAGTTGACTAATAATATCGGATTTTTTGTACGTATTAACCGTGTTAAATGTGCTCGCCTGTGATATTTTCCGACATTCATTTTGTTAGTGTTTCTGGTGGCCCCATTTAAAGGAAGATACGTTAAAGAATATGTTTATCTTGAAACGTTTGGCTTCTCGTCTATCTTTACACTGACTTCTTGGTTTTTTAATGATCTCTGCATTTTTCGTCATTCCTGAGGTCTCAACACGGATCGCATCAAATTCGCTGAGTAATTGTATGAGCTCACCTTCGGACTTAGGTTTTTGAATGTGGATGGCGAAACGGGCTACTGAATGGTTTAAACCATATTTGACCATGCTCAGAACTGGATTCCACAGCAACAGGCAATGCATCGTAAAATCTAGTGATTCTACAATATTTTTGATTTTCATAATCGCAATCATGGCTTTGAAGTGTAGCCACCTTGCATTCACGAGCAGCTGGTGTTTTCTTGTCAGCGAATGCAACAATTGGGTCATCACAAAAGTTTTGTCACGTCCGAGAAAAAAGTCGCCAGTCACAACAATGACCGCAATTCTTTAGGTGCTCCGCTTATTTTAGCATCATTAAGTTATCTCTAACCTAAGTTCGTTTTTTATTGTGGCATCGTCGTTAAGGTATTCTTTTACGGAAAATACGCTGTCGTCAGGATCATAGCTGGTAAGTCGAAAACAGTGCACAGGCGCGAATGTCGGCGCTTGCGTGTTATATTGATATGTCCCTGAAACACTGGGCGTTAGCATAGCGAACCGCTAAGTAGCAATCCTGGAATGTCGAGTTTAATCAGCAATTTGTTACTGTTGGGTTGCTACAAAGTTTGTTCATGTTTCCTGCCACTTAAATTTAGCACGCTTTGAACTATGTACGTTCACATTATCTTTAACATCGACCGTTATTGTGTTTGGCTGATACACTAGATTCAGGATTTTCGTCCGCCATTAATACTTTCACTAACTTCTAGTTAAATTGCCAATTTTAGTATATTAGCCCCAGTAAGCGTAGTGATTCCACTTGTGATGTTAACAGAAGGGATAAATCATCTCTAATAAAAAGGTCTAAACTGCTTTTTCAATGGTTTAATTTACGATTAGGTATTCATAATTACAATGTTGATGTAGTGTTGCAACTGCCTATTTGCGTACTGCCTACTGCGCTTGTCTTGCTTCTTGCGCTTGTCCATACAAACACGCATGTATAGAGACACACCGCTAACATATTTCTAGAATGAATGAATAAAAAAATTATTTACAGAATTATGTACAAAAATATTTACATCTACAGAACATGTTTTTCGTCGAAAAATCTTCGCCTTGATCCTCAGGCCTAGGCTGGAGAAGTCTGGGCGTCGTCTCGCACCTCAATCACGTATGCAGAAGTTTAGAATATGAATTTTAGGTGCCATCTCCTTATTAAAATAAATATTATATGGCAGTTTTGATTATTTTGTGTACGTCGATAATTGATCTTATTTCATGAAGATGTGTCTTTTGTTAGTTATGTCTCATTTCCGTGAAAAAGCTTGAGAAAAAACAGGGTTGTCCTTGTGTTTGTCCGGTTGTCCGTGTATTTTATGGCTGAGCAGTACAAATTCGTGAATTACACGATGTTACCGTCCATCGAGGCAGCGAAATTTTTCGTTGTTTCAATTTTCGGCTCAGCATGCGTCCGACCAGATTTTACGGCTAGTCGGTTTGAATTTGCACATTTAGTTATTTTGTCACAGGGAAAGGTTTGGAGTGAGGGTAGCCATATGTGAGTAGTAGGGATTAAGTGTAAGGGGTGAAAGAAAAGGTCCTTTATTTCTCACAAATCAATTTAATTGGCGACCTGTTTCGAAGCTGTCACTTCATCATCATCATCATCATCATCATTTGTGAAGTGACAGCTTCGAAACCGGTCGCCAATTAAATTGACTTGTGAGAAATAAAGGACCTTTTCTTTAACCCCTTACACTTAACAGGGAAAGGTCTTCGTATGTCTGCGTGTGTTTTGTGTTTAGAATTGTCTGTATATTTTCAGTGCTTTGTGGAGACATCCATGCTTTCTGTGAGCACTGTTTCCCGCGTTTATACTGAGGATGTCTTCCTTGACATTTGCAGGAAGACTATTTTGGTAAAACCTTTCGGCGATGTTAAGAATATACGTCTTTATAGTGGGCATGGATGTCTCTATGTGCATGTCTGTTATCCTGGAATAGCGGAGCCACCTCAGTGCCAGCCTAAGACAACTGTTTTGTACGACTTGTAATTTATTGAGGTAACTTTCTGTCATCGAACAGAAGGCCTGGCATCCATATGTTAGGATAGGCCTTATGATTTGCCTGTAGATTTTGATTTTGTTATCCCTACTGACTCCGCTGTTACGCTTTAGCAGTGGGTATAACGCACGAATGGCAGCTTTGGCCTTTACTACTCGGTCTTCTACGTATTGTCTAAATGTCAATTCCCTATCCAGGTGCACCCCAAGATATTTGACTGTTCGTTTCGTCTCTATTACCTGCTCTTTGATTTTTAACTTATTTAATATTCTCTTGGAGTTTCCTCCCATTTTCTTAGTTAGAATCACACTTTCTGTTTTAGAAGCGTTCAGTCTCATCTTGTTTGCATCTAGATAGAGAATTAACGTCCTGTTAATATGGATATCAAGCCCTCTGTTCGCAATTTCTGCAAGTTCAGATGTTTTGTACACACAGGTGTCGTCGGCGTACAGTGCCGTCTGTACAACATTAGTACCCATTGGCATGTCATGGGTCATAATCGTGTACAGATGCGGCGAAAGTACCGAACTCTGAGGTACCCCCGCCATTGCATTAAATGGTCCTGTTAATGTTTTGTTGACTTTAATGTAAAACGTTCTGTCTGTAAGGGAGTTTTCTCGCCACAGAGAAAACGGTTCCTTACGAATGGCGCTGGTTACGGGCGGTTCTCGAGCGCCAGATTTTTGGTGATGGTTTACTCTACAAACTTTCGAAACGGCGTTGAAAGTACTCGGGTAGCTACAGATGGAGATGAAAAATTCCAGGGATCAAAAGTCACTTAGACACAGGTAATAGAAGGCCACAAGTAACGGGCTTTATTCGTTGCTTGGGCTGGTACAGAATTTATCACTAACTGAAAAACAATGGGGAAATAAAGTAAGGAATTAACAACCAGTAATACAGCCAGTTAATATTGACACATATATTGTTTTAAACTATTTACAAAAAAAAGGAATAAATTAGTGTATTTCAATGTCCACCCTCACGGTAATATGTACAAACCCTGAACAAAAATAAACAAACAAAACGGCCTGAAATGACTTCCGAGTAGTCTTAATCAGACGTAAAGAAAAAAAAATGAAATCAATAATTGTAATTATCATGGTCGCAGCAAAAATTTATTATTGAACTGTCTATTCGCTTGTTCAGCTAAAAATGTAACTTGCTATTTCGCTCGGAAATATTAATTCGTTCGTAGCAAAAATTAACTGTTAAATTGTCTAATCGGTATTTACAATCAAATGTAATTGAATGCTGCGGCAAAGCAAAATATCATATGTGGTTGCAGAGAATGCGAGGAGACAGGTTCGGGACAATACTAATTCCAGTGCTGAAACCGGGACTCTATAAGAGGTTTACTCAAACTAGTGGTTGGAAATTAAAACCAACTAACAACCGGGATAGTTCATTATCTCTGAATGAAGCGATCGTAATCACGAGCCGCTTCAGACAGGGGAATGATACTATTTTATTTCGGTTGAAATAATGGAGAATTACGCAAATGAATGTTTTAGATGTAAAATAAACTAATAACCGGGATAACACCTTATTTCTGGACGAAATGATCGTAATCACGAGCCGCTTCAGATAGTGAATGATGCTATTTAAATTCTCTTAAAATTTGCGGTTCGGAGGATAAAACAAAAGAAAATGTCTTGTCGCAATTCTACCAATATAACCAATCAAAACATTAGACAATTCCCAAACAGTTCCTACCAATTATTTATTGGATAAAGTTTTTAATAAACTAAATTATTTGTTTACGGTAATTTCCAGTAGTAGGAAAAATAAACTATACGACTATATTTACGATCGAATGAAAAATAAATTATTTAACGGTTAAAACTTTAAATAAACTAAAATGAAATTTATTATTTATTCACGGAAATTTCCAGTAGTAGGAAAAATTAACTGTAAGACCATATTCACGATCGAATGAAAAATAAACTATTTAACGGTTAAAACTTTAAATAAACTAAAATTAAATTTATAAAGAACGGTGTATTCTAACAAAAATAAATTAAAGTATTTCTTTATCAAAACAAATTTCAATTCTTAACTAAACACGGAATATTGTTAATTAAAAATAAATCAAATTAAATCGGTTTCAAATAGCACGGCTTAAAGTCTCGGGCGAGAAAAAAATTATCAAAACAATGACAACAATTTACCTATCGGCAAAATCGCGGCTAGGAATGAATTTCGGTTTAGAGTATATCGGAATCGTATCGTATTAATTATTCGACTATTCGATTTCACGGTGTAAAAGCAAGTCAACTGTTCAATAAATCGGTATATTAGAAACTAAAAATTTTAATTCAATCTCGGAGCAAGTTCAGTCGTCGCGAGCCCTTCTACTACCAGAAAATCCCACCATTACCGCGTGCGCACGTAGAGTATCTCGATGCTTCCGAACAGTGGCAATACGGATGATATACAGGGCATATCCACGAAGTTGAAATTAAGTAAAAATCGAAATTAATACCCGGAATTAGTTAAAAAATAATAATACTGAAAATTGACTTTATTACATGTCTTGTAATTAGGATTGAATCGTTTTTACAATATAAATAGGAAATTTATTTATAAACATTTTGTAGATAAGCCGACAGGTCCAGACGGTATCAAACGCCTTTTCCGTGTCTAAGGCGACCAAGACTGTTAGCTTTTTGTTATTAAAGGCCTCTTTCGCTTGATGAGCTATTCTTATGACTTGGGCTATAGTAATATGCCCTTCGCGGAAACCGTGCTGTTCCTGTGGGATTATTTGTTTGTCCTGTTCAATTACGTGTAGTTTGTTTAGTATTATGGTGTCAATTGTTTTAGTAAGTGTGTTAAGAAGTGATATGGGGCGGTAGCTCTCTATATTCTTTTTGCTTTTCCCGGTTTTAGGTATCGGAATGATGTTCGCGATTTTAAGTTTGGTGGGGTAATATTGGATTCTCAGAATCGCATTAATAATGTAGTGTATTTGCACTACGGTTTTTCTTGTGATGTTTTTTAACATTTGGCCCGTGATTTGATCTGGTCCCAGCTATTTTCTTTTGTTTAGCCGATCAATTGCTGATTTAACCTCGCTAGGTTTGACCAGCTGATTGGTCGGTACATTTTGACGTGAGAGGAGCCTAATGACATTGACCACACCCTCTATAATTTGTTGTTCAGCGTTATTATCGATGTTATTCGTAATATTTTGTTCGAAATATGTACCGAACGCTTCCCCTTTTTGCGTTTCTGTAGTGTATTGTGTGTTATTGTCCTCCAGTGTGGGAAGCTGCGTAAACGGTTTCTTATACCGCTTTGTCATCTTCCACACTGAATTGTCTAGTGTTTTGAGGTCTCGTAGAATGTCTGTCCACTTTTTGTTTTTTAAATCTCGTATGGCTGTGTTGATGGCTTTTGAAATGTCTAGTAGTCTGATTCTGTCTGTGTTTTTGCCATCTTTCCCGTATGTTGTTTTTTTAGTAATCATGTCTTCTATTTCGGGTGTTTTTGGTGAGATTTAATGTGTTTTAAGTGTGTGGAGGCGTCTCTAGCCTTTATTAGAGCATTCGTTAGTTTGTCTACTTCTTCGTCCAGTTCAGTCGGTGTGTTAATGTTGTTGTTTATTACGATGTCTTTGTCCAGTACTTCCCTGTATTTTGTCCAGTTTGTTGTTTTGTAGTCGTAATATTGTTCATTTTGTCTTTGTATGTTCCTTCTTGTCTTAATTTCAAGGCTGATCAGGTCGTGGTCTGAATTGAGTGTAGGTATTGTCCTTGGATTGTGTATGTTGTCTATGTTTTTTATTATTGCAATGTCTAATGTACTGGGTGTTTGTCCGCTGAAGGGGAAAAACGTTGTTACATCCGTGTTATGTATTATGCATTGATTACTTACTGCGAATGCGCTTAAAGTGTTGCCGTTTTTGTTATTAGTAACTAGGTTTGCATTCCACTCTTTATTTTTAGCATTTAAGTCCCCTATTAACATTACTTTGTCCCCTGTAGACATTAGGTTGTGCAAATCAATATGATTAAATTTATTTAGAGGTTTGTTGTAAGCCCCTACGTTATACCCCCTACTTTGATTATTGCATGCTCTATGCTTGAAAGCTAACGCTTCTCTGCCTCGTTTCTTTGTTCAGCCGTTCGGTAATGATTCTGTAAATCAGCTGCCAGGCAACTCAGCAACTATTTTTATTGGTAACGCTAACATCAGTGGTGTCGATTACATAATATCTTCTTATTTTAAAAATAAAATCACATCTTAAAAATTTAAAAGAGTGACTACTCAATTGTGTCTATACTCATTTAGTTAATAAGCAAATATATTGGCTTTATATATTTTAGCATAAATATGTCACAAATTTATTAAAAACTATTAATAACTATCCGCATTTTAAATTCACCATTAAATTTTATTCAATTCACTGATTTTTTTCTAATATTTTATTTGCCACCCCTCGTACATTGCAGAATCATAAATAACCATTTTGTTGGCCATACGTTAGCTTCCATCGAAACCGTTTACATTATTAATTTAAAAAAATAAATCTGGCCATTGTTTA
>OV651818.1:19085395-19127895 GCA_927349885.1 Psylliodes chrysocephalus
ATAGGTCTTTTATGAACTTGGCCGATGGTTCCTTGATGAACTGTTTGGCCTGTCTCAGTCTAGTTGTTCCACCATTCCTGAGAGTCTTTTTGCATCCATTGTTTAGTGGATGCCTTGTACAATGCCTTAGCAACTCTACAGAAGGGTTCGGGGTCTGTTATGGCCTTATCTGAGCCTTCTCGAGCTAATTCGTCCGGCCTTTTCGTTGCCATGATATCCCTCATGGCCTGGAACCTAGGATAGGGTCACCTTATTTTCACAACTTAGCTGTGCCAGGTCTTTTAGACAGTCTTTCACCAGTCGTAATTTGAGTTCATTTTAGTATACTTTACTATGTTTTAATTCAGAAGTTTTATGCAGTAAACAAGAATGCAATGCCTATCTTTTGTTTTATAAAACATTTGTTATAAAAATGAGTATTATGGTTGTTTCTTTTGACGTCTAAATACGTTATCTGGTGACGTATTTATCACGTCGCTGTATGACGTCCTTTGATCTGTGACATATTGCAGTTATAATCACGTCATCAGCACGTCAAAAATTTTGTGATTTCGACGTTAAATGTGACGTCTATTTCACGTGAAAAGCACGTGTCTGTGCTAGTTGGGTAGTAACATAAAACAAATAAATTTTTTAAATAAGGTTATACAAAAGTGTAAATAAGTATCAGTAAATAAGTAACCATTAAAATGTTTAAAAAATAGGTGGCTTTTTCGTTTTCTGTGAAATTGTTAAACCAGCACCGATTAAAGTAGTACTTTAATTAAGCGAACCCTATTTAGGGCCGTACTCACAGTTTGTATTGGATATTTTTATTTTTATTTTGTTATAAATAGTAATTTTATTATATTCTTGTAATTCGAAGAACATGAGATAAATTCCGATTTATAAGAATATAATGTTTATTGAAACTAACTGACAATTAATTAATAATCAAAAAATGACATTGATATAGAGATGATGATAAAACAATATTAAATAGTACGAAATATACATAACACTTCTCCTTGTCAAAATGATTGAAAGTTCAACCTTTCTACAGGCCTTCTTACTCTTGTTGAACGATGAGGAAATTCTAAGTCTTTATTTTCCATTTTTTTGTTACTATCAACATCAACATTGTTGTCGCTTGTTGAAGGATCATCAATAAATTCATGACAATTAGAATTACTGGTAAGAGAAATATGATTATCGTTTTCTTCAATAGATGAATTAACTGGACCTTGAGAATCCTCATAACACTTTTCAATAATTGAATTTCCATTATCTTCCGGCACAACATTTTCACTTTCACGAAAAACCCTTTCAACCCCAGGTATAATACATACACTTGCACCACTAGGATACTTTGAACATGATGGTTCGGAATAATTAGTTGAGCGTCATTGATCTACATGTCTAATGATCTTTTGTTCATCAACCAAAGTTTCATAATGTAACATGCTATTTTTATCACACACAGTTCAAACTTTCCATTTTTCATTTCCCTTGTAAAATCTTGCTTGAACCTTATCACCAATTTCAAACCTTTTTTAACAGATTTTGAAAAGAATTGTTGTCTTCAGTATGGATATTACGTTTAACTAAATCGATCCTTGTCTTGAATGTTCTGTTAAACATTAGTTCACCAGGACACAAACCAGTGGTAACATTCGGTGATTTTCTGTGTTGCATTAATAATCTTGCTAACTTAACATTAAGATCTTCAGGCTCATCCATTACAGCTCGCAAATTCCTTTTCAAAATTTGCACATATGGTCCAGCTTGGCCATTTAATTCTGGATGATATGGCGCAATTGTTTTGAAGTTTGTTTCATTAGATTTGAAGAACTGTCTTATTTCAAAGGATGTAAACTGTTGTAGCCCTACTTGTTGTGACATGTGTAGGTAAAGCTTCCAACCATTCAGTATAGGCATCAAGAATAATTAAAAAATTTGTACCCATAAACGGACCAGCATAATCGATATGTAATCAAAACCAGGCTTCGCTCAGATATTCCAATGATGTGTTGGAACTTTTTTTGGATTGTTCTGAACTGAACAACAATTTTTGCAAGATTTCGTAATCTCTTTAATATCTTTGTCGATTCCCCTCCACCATACATAACTTCTGGCAAAAGCTTTCATTTTCACAATGCCTGTATGTGCTTCGCGGAGTTCTTCAAGTATTCGTTTTCGTAAACTTTTTGGTATTACAACTCTGTGGTTGTAAAGGATACATCTGTCTTTTAGTGAATATTCATTTAATGAATTTTGGATATATTTACCAGATTTTATTGAATTATTAATAATACTAATAATAATAATAATTTATTCACATAAAAACAATAAATACATACTTATAAAACTTGTGATACAAAAGAAAATTAATGGTACCTATGTGAATAAAAGAAAACTTACGAGACATAAAATGTCTGTGTGTAAGCATGCTTTTGCATAATAAAATAAAATAAACAGACATATATAGATTAATGATTAAAAACATATTAAAACTAAAACTAAAAACTAAAATTAAAATCAAATTAAAAACAATTTAAAAATTAATTAAAACAAATCAAAAACAATTGTAAGAAATATACTATTTGTTGGATGATTTCTTTAATTTTTTTTGCGTTTTTTTTATACGTTTAGATTGTTGTTTTTTTTTTATTTTTTGTGTTTTTGTTTTTTTCCTATTTTATTCCTAATCTAACAATTTTTTTATTTCTTGTCGCGGTAGTTGCATCAGAACTTGTTGAATTTTTTTTTCAAGTTTTTTGTATTTACATTATCTGTATTTTTTAGAAACAAATTTAAAACTTTAGGACCCAGATAATTAAAACTTCTTTGTCCTATAGACTTGAACATAAAAGGCAAGATAATGTCCTCCCTTTGTCTTGTGCCGTACTTATGTGTTCCAGTTTTGAGGGAATGTTTCGTCATAAACTGAGTATTGCATGGTTGAAGAAAGAATATCTGACGACAGTCTAATATATTTGTATCTTTATATAGTTGATCACTTGCACACAAAGCCTCTCTATTTAAAATAATACGTAAAAATCTTCTTTGAAGAATTTCCAAAGAATTTAGGTGAGTTCTAGTAACACCGCCCCATCCTAAAATACCATATCTAATATGCGGTTCAACTATACTTTGGTATACTATAATTTTTTGTTTAATATCCAGTATCTCTGAGATCTGTTTGTACCTATATAGAATTGATCTAAGTTTCTTTTCTAAAAAATCAATATGTACGTTCCATTTTAGCATACTATCAATGAAAATACCTAGATATTTTATTTGGTTTGCAGGTTGAATTTGAATTGTGTTTTGGACTGTTAACTTAAAATTTGAAAGAGATGAGTCTAGAGAACTAAAAGGTACATACAAAGTTTTTTTTAAATTCATTGAAAGTAGTCTGTGATCGAACCAATTTTTAATTTCGGATAAATGGACCTCAGCCTTTTGTTTTAGTTCAAACCAATTTTCAGCTGTATAAAATATTACCGTGTCGTCTGCAAAGCTAATTATTTTGTTGTCTTCTTCTAATAAAAACAAATTGTTTAGGTAAATTATAAATAACACTGGACCCAACACTGTTCCCTGAGGGACACCACACATGATAGTTTGTTCACTACTTAGATCCTGCTTGATTTTTACTTTTTGTTTTCTACCTGTTAAGTAGCTTGCAAACAAATCATTAGCAGTACCTCTCACTCCTATGTCTTCTAAAGATGATTGAAGCAGGCTATGGTTACAGTGTCAAAAGCCTTTGCTAAATCAATAAATACTCCAATTGATGGTTTATTTTTGTCTAATGTTTCATAGATATTTTTTGTTAAGCACTTAATTGCATCCTGGGTTGACATTTTTTGTCTGAAGCCAAATTGCGAGTTTGATAATATGTTATGTTTTTCCAAAAAGTTTGTTAGCCTAATTTTTATTATTTTTTCAACAATTTTAGCAATATTTGATATGAGGGACACAGGTCTGTAATTGCCCATTTCAGACTTATCTCCATTTTTAAATATAGGTGTAACGATTGATAATTTAAGAGCTGTAGGAAATTTTCCCAGTTGAAACATTTTATTTATTATATAGGTTAGAGGACTAGCTATATGTTCTGAAATTAGTTTTAATGTCTCTGCTTTCAAACCGTCATCTCCTGGTGCTTTTTTGTTTTTTAAGTCCGATATTATTCTTATTACCTCTTGATTATTAGTAGGAGAGAAAAATATCGAATGGGCATTTATGTACCTTGGTGGTTTGTAATCCTTATTACACTTTATTTTATTTGCCAAGGACTTACTTACATTAACGAAATATTTATTAAAACTCTCTGATATTTGCTGCGTAGATGTAATTATTTCATTATTTTCATTTTTTACGCTAACTACTTTTGTCGGTTCTGGGATTGTTAATACTTCATTTATTGTTTTCCACATTTGTGTTAAGTCATTTTTTTTATTCTTAATTTGGTCCTTATAATAATCTATTTTTGTTTTCTTTATGAGTTTCTCTACTTTTTTTTTAATTCGAAATATCGATCCTTGATTTCCTCGTTTTTAGGATTGTGTTTAAATGTCTTGTACAAATTGTTTTTAATATTTATAGCTTTAATTAATGATTGCGTAATCCATTTTGACCTTTTCCTTATTTTATTTTTGATTTTTAAAAAAATTGTGCTATGTTGAACGCTAGTATTTAGAATATTAATAAATTTGTTTGTTGCAGAATCCAGATTACATAAAACATAAATTTCATTCCAGTTGACAGATTTTATAATGTTATGAAGTTTTTTACAGTCTAATTGTGTAAAACAATTTGAATTTGTATTATCAGACTGATTTTTAGTTTCCGGGAAAATGATTTGTGAAAGTGTAGCAAAGTGATCAGTTATATCTGTTTCCACAACAAGTGGAATAATTGTATCATATTGATTATTTTTTGATTTAATAAAGATATGGTCAATACATGTTTTTGAATTATTTTTTTCTCTTGTAGGTATATTTATTGCTGAAACATATCCATATTCGTAAAATACATCTAAGTACATTTTTGTAGCATCTGTGCTTGCTAAAAGGTTAATATTAAAATCTCCAGTGTATATATCTTCGTTTAGTCTTTGAGTTAAGTTGTCTATAAATCCATTTATATTTGTATCTGATGGGGACCGGTAGAGGGCGTTTATTTCTATTTGTTTATTGTTATTATTTACTTTTAATTTAATCAAGTGACTGTTATCGAATTTAATAATTTCGTGTGAACTATAGATTTCGGTTTTAACAAAAATTATTACACCGTCATTTTGATTGAATGTTCCTTGATTATAAAGTGTTTTATATCCTGCTATATTAAATACTATTATGTCGTCAACTATCCTTGTCTCGGTCAATACGATACAGTCAATGTCAGTTTCGATTTGTTCCAAAAATATTTTTAATTTATCTAAGTTATGACGTATACCTCGGATATTTTTATTAATTAGAGTAAAATTTTGTGAGTTTTTATTTGTGTTGAGTACTTCATTTAACTTATCAGAATTTTATATAGAAAAAGTATCGAGTTTAGTTAGTGTAAAATCCCGCAAATATTGATTCATATTTTAATTTTAATACCTACCTAATTATATAACTTAAAATAAAACCTAATTAGCATCTATCACTAAACGGTGTACATAAAATTGTCCTGTATCCCTATAAACTATTTCCTTCCAGCACGTATCGGATTAGTGCGTTTTGGTGTCCCGCGATCATCGGTTGTGGTATTTTTCCTACTCTTGTTGTTATTTTTTAAATTCTGCACTATTTTATTTTCTTTGATGTCTTCTTTGGCCTCTTTTTGTTCCTCATCAAATACTTCATATGATGACGTGGAAGGTTCACTGTTTGCTCTTCTAGGTGGTGGGGATAAGTCTTTGAAGGTATAAAGCTCACCTTCTATGTAAAGTTTATTTCCTTTTAAATTTGCCTTTTTATTTTTATTTCTTGCAGCACGGAGATGCTCTAATAGCACTTTTCTTTTTTCTAGGTCTTTCTTTATTAGATCCTCTTGTAATGATATATTTGTTCCTTTAAGTTTTCTACCGTTTTTTAGGATTTCGTCCCGTGTTATTTTTGAAATTAAGCTTACAAGTACAGGCTGTCGATTTTTTGAATTATGTTTTCCAATTCTGTAGCAGTTACTTATTTCTTTTTTATTAAAGTCATTTTTTATATGTTCTTTAACTATTTTTTCTACTTTGTTAACTAATTCGTAACTTGTTTCATTTTGGGTTTCAGGTATACTATAAAATATTAAGTTATTTTTCTTTTCCTTTCTTTCTAACACTTCAATTTTCCTTTTTAAATCTATGTTTTCTTTTTCTAGTAAATCAATGCGATATTTAACTTGACTGACTTCTTCTTTTATGCTTTCTGATAATATTTTGACTTCTTCGTTTATATTATCTATTTTCTCACTAAGTTTACTATTCTCGTCTTTAATCAATTTACATACGTCTTCAAGAGAAATAGGCATTGCTTTCTTAATATTTAATCAATACCCGCCTATGGAAAATATTTCTTATTTATATACTCGTATAGATTATTACAGGTTTTTTTCTTTCAGTTGATGTTAACTCGATTTGCATTCTTTACACTTATGTGTTTAATAGTTGGGTTTTAAATGTATATGTTTACTTACATAGAATGCTAATTTTGTACTGCACACTTCGGTATCACTTTTTCGTTTTATTTCAAATTATTAATCACTTAATTTCGCCATTTAACGCAGAGCATCGATACACGTTATTTTACCCAACCAGTGGCTTGACATTCTGTATCAGCTATTGTTTCTACTTGAATTTCATCTCCAGTAACTGGAAGAACATTAATTTGATTTAAAAAAATGCGTTAGCTACATTTACTTCTTCAGACACAAACTGATTTGATAGGTAGTCAGCATTTCCATATTCATTTGTAGATCTTGTTCTAACATTGTTTGTAAAACCTGACAGATAATTTGCATAATGAACTAATCGTAGTACAGAAGTAAGCGGTAAATTCTTTTCTGAATGGAAAATTGTCTATATAGGTTTATTGTCCACTATGAACGTAATTTATCTTCCATAGCAGTACTGAAAAAAAATTGGTAATCCCCGTATAACAGCAGTCGCCTCCTTATCGAGCTGACTATAGTTCTTTTCTGCCTTTGTCAAAAATCTAGACGCAAACGCTACTGGCCTTTCAGATCCATCTTCCATATTATTTGATAATACGGCTCCTAAACCAGTTGGTGAGGAGTAGTGGCTAATGTAACTGATAAATTGACGTTAAATGGAACTAATACTTTTGGACTTACAATCTCTTTTTTTAATTCTTGAAAAATATTTCGCATTCTTTGCTCCAGTTTAATTTTTCGTCTTTTTGTAAGAGTTTATGTAAAGGATTGAGTTTCGAAACCAAATTTGGTATAAATAGTTGACAAGACCAAGGAAGGTTCTTAATTCGCTAACATTTGTCGGTTTAGAACTTTGTAACATTGCATCAATTTTCTCTTTCATTGGATGTAGTTCATTTTTGTCTTCAGTATGCATATTACATTAAACTAAATCGATCCTTGTCTTGAATGTTTTGTTAAAAATTAGTTCACCAGGACACAAACCAGTGGTAGCATTCGGGAAAATGTTGTTTTCTGAAGCAAACCAAATCAGAGTGACCTTTTTTCTTACAAAAACTACAGCTAAGGTTTTTAGTTTGACACTCTGAAGCTTTGTGATTATTTCCACATCGAAAATACTTGAATTGTTTAAAATATTATTTATATGTTTGTTGATAATTGTTGGTTTTGGAAACTTTGTTTATATTTTGTGTCACTTGCATTAACCTTGAGTCCAGTTTCGATGCTTCAATCGGCGATGCAATGGAAACAACATTAGAAAAAGCATTGGGTTTTGAATTTGTAGGATCACTTGTAGTTTGTAATAATTTTTCTCGAATTTCATTAGATTGTACACCTCTTATAAATTGACCACGTAAGTGTATATCAGAGGTAGATTTCTTGTAATGTTCACATAAAAAATTACAATTTACCGTGAGGTGTTTCTGTTCAGCCTGATATTGAGCGATTGTCTCACCTTCCAATTAAATCCTTAAGAAAAATTTATGTTGCTCGGAAATGTCATTAGGTTTGGGACATAGATGTAACCTCCGAGCAATTACTAATAGAGGGAGCGTGAAAACGAGTTTGTAGGCGATTGTTGTGTTAGCAACATCTGTAGAGGAAGTGAGGAAGCGGGCACAAGGGGGAAGGTACACATCCTTCTTATTCAGTGGCGTATCATTTATCTATAAAAACACACATTGTCCAAACGTTTTAATTGTAAAAAAAAACTAAAAAATTTGCTAATTTTACTATATTTAAAAATAATACCGTCTTATATGTGTCTAATGCAGGAAATGAAACAAAATCACTGTAACGGTCTAATTTTTTCAATTGAAGAATAAAACCTTAAAATCAATTTTATTATAAATAAATACAGTAGCGACTAGTTTCGGCCTTACAGAAACATCTTCAGGCCTGTATACAATAATCTTTAATTATTATAATAGGTTGGTCACTTACGAATAACATTAAATAGTATAAACCACAAAAATGGATCCATATTGTAGCGTTACAGCATTATAGAATTAAAGCTGTGAAAATAAAAGAGCAGTGCAAACGTAACTAAAAATAAGAAAACTGAGTACGGAATCTACAAGAGATGAGAATGAGCAATTACGAATGCATTTAAATTGCTCGAGATAATAAATAAAGCTGATAATGTAGTGGTATAGTCCCCGTCAAAGAAGGTCTAGATATGTTAAAGAGGACGGCGTTTTCTCTGTAAATCTGGAGAATGTAAGGATGAAGGGAAGACGAATCTTGCTGGCTCAGGTGTAGATGAAAGCTCCAGTAAATATCGTCACTTTCGTCTAATTTTTTATTCTCTCTCACCGGCACCGTTTCGGCTTTATCTTCGAAATTCATTTTTAAAAGGAAATAAAAGTAATCATTCATACAAGCATATAATAAAACAATATGAATTCATTATATTTAATAAGCTAATAAACGTTTGTTTCAATGAAAAAAAAAAACATATATGGGAATATAAGAAATATATAAATAGATAAGATTAATATCAAAATCAATTTGAAAATACAACAGATAATGAAATGAAATAAATTAATACAAGTACAAATGGAAAGTTAATAACATACCTTCTAAAAGTAACACATTTTAAGTAGATATATGTTTAAAGAGTTTATTCCTGAACATAACTAATCTAACGTTTTTTCCTCTTTTTAATATGAGGGTTTTTGTAGTTAAAATGAAAATTATAATTTATTTTGGTCCTAATAAAAATTTAAACATAGGTTATCAAAAAGTAAAATACATAATAAAACTTCATAATCTTAAATCGTTATCAAAAATTATTAATGGTAAAACTTCAAACAATAATTAGATTCTTAAACAAATTTCTAGTTTTTTGCCTTCATCGGTTGCCTCTGCCACTTTTCTTTTAGTAGTTTCGAGGAGAATTTTCCTATGGAAACTAGTAGAACCATCAATTGATTGGTAAAATTTTGATATTTTGAGTCTGGTAAGTCTTGTTAAATTTTCTTCTTAGGAAGCTGTAACCTAATGGAGAACAAAAATTTAATGTTAGATCAAAAGCTCTTAATTGAGAATTATATTTGCAAAGGCCGTTTTAATAATATATTCAAAAGTTCTTGGAATCGTTGTTAACAGAAACCTGCAAAAAATATATCATTTTATTCCTAAAATATAAGATATCACACAATGCACATTCATATAATATCATTGTGCTAGAAAAATACTAGGTAGGTACTGAGACAATTTAAAAAAAGTATTTCGAGAAACTCAACTTTTAATGTCATCATTGTACTTAACTTTTTTATTGCTAAATTATTAATAATGTCGTTTTGTGTAGTTCGTTGTGATTTGTATAATATATATTATAAAAACCTATCGTCAAAGTTAATGCGCCAAGTTTTTTTAATAATTATGTCCTTGTTATAGTAAAAACACATTTTTAAAGTTTTCTGGATTTATGCATTAAATTATTGTACAATTGAACTGACTAAGTGTTTAAGTAAAGGTATATCTCTTTTTTGTGATAACAGTCTTTGTATATTGTTCTAACTTTTAAGATAATCAGAGAAAACAGTAAGACATCTTAATATATCCTATTTCACCAACAAAAATGTAGAATAATTAATCTCATATCAAACGAAAAAAGTCATTTTAGGATGTCCTAATAGGTTTTAACTTAAAAACTAAATAAAATGTATATTGCAACTGTGTTTAAATAAATGAATGTTTTTATACCTGACTATAGTACCAGACAAACATTTTTTTAGATCATAATGATCTGCATAACTCAAAATAGTCAAAATCCACATTATTTAAGTTGTTCTAGTATTGTTTTAGCATAACGATGTAAACTCCAATAATAAATATTCACATTTTTTTGGGACGTTTTTTAAGGAAATTAAAAAAACATGAATAATGTGATATTCTTGTTTAGTATTGTACTATATAATATAGTTCATTAGGCAGTGATTTAGAAGCAAATTATGTTCTATTTATAGAATAAAAAATCACTCATAATATCTAAATATTTATACCTATTTATGTTTTTCAAATTCTAATGCCAATTATTGTGCTGAAATTGTACTTCCCGATAAAAATGTGGGTTTTCGTTTGCTTAGAATTGACATTGCTTACAATTGTTAATCCCTTTACAGGTAAATTTTGACCCGTCTGACCACAAAATTTAAGGATATTCTTAAATTCGCACCATTAACCTATTATAAACTATTATTTTATGTTTTTGGCTCTCAATAGTTTTCTTAAGAATTTTAAAACCTTCCTTAGCTCTTTTGGGATATTCCATGCATATCTTAGAAGTTCATTTTGTTTAAACCTAAAACAAATTAAGTACAAAAAATGAAAATTTAAACAATACACAAAATTAGTCTTTTAGATTATTTAAAAAAAAATGTCAACAAAAAATGGCTATGCCTTTTTCTTTAAACATTCTTTTTGAAATAAACTTACTTGCTGTTTTAGTATTTTAGTAGCAGATGAATATAGTGTAGAAGTAGTGACAGGATTGATTATTATACTTCTTTCGTGGAAATTGCATTTTTCTTTAATATTTTCCTCCCCTGAGGTCTATAATAAAAATGTTCATTAGCATAAAAAGTTATTCAGCTGGTCACTTGTTGAATTCCTATATTTTGGAACCATGTATTTCTTTCTCATATCAAGAAAAGGAAACCTAAAAAATAACAATAAACTTTACAAAGATGTGATATTAAAATAATAAGTAATTAACCTTTACTATAATCATTATGAGACAGACGGATGAAGACGAACTTAGCTGGAGTTTACTTGCTCTTAATTTTAATTTTTCGATAAGCAAATAAGAAAGTTTAATTGCAAATTAAAGGTGATTGCCTAATGCACCGCCTCTGATAATTAGGTTGTGTTTGTACTTACTTATGACATTATCTTGAAGAAGCATTTTCAACAGGCCTTTTACACATAACGCATGTTTTTACCATATTATTAGAGATAATAAATCTTAAATATACATTTACAACCCTTACAACGTTATAAATAATAATATTTTCCGTAAAATACAAATAAGAAATTGACATGTGTCAGAAAGTGTCAGAACTGGCGCTCACAGAACACTTCTGGCGCTGTCAAACTTGGCAATGCTGATTAAATAAGCCAATTACAGAAGAGGTATTTTCCCCCTCGGGGGGAGTAGATGTTGCTAACAAAATTTAGCGCGGGGAAGGGGGGAAGACTCCTTCAAAAGTGACATTAATTCCTTATGTCTTATTAGATGGTTGATCTGGAGCAGTGAGACTAGTTAACGTTTGAAAAATTTTAGGACCCAGGCAATTAATCAAAATTTTAACACTTTTTTATCATTTTCAGGTGTATCGTCGGATATTTTTCGTAATGTAAAATAATTTTTCAAACGTTGTAGATAAGATCCGAATGATTCATTCATTTTACAGTAGGGTTGTAAAGACATACCTGTTGTATTGATTTGAATTTGCTAATTTTTCCCAAAAATTTGCCTTGTAAGGTGATCTTGTTGTGTTTGTAAATTTTTAAGGTATTTACCCCTTCTGTGAGTACTTGCGCTTCCATCGTGGATTTGTGGTTGTTGCCGCCAATTTGTTATATTCTTGTAGTTCGAAAAATGTGAAATAAATTCCGATTTGTAAGAATATAATGTTTATTGAAACTAACTGACAATTAATTATTAGTCAAAAAATGACATCGATATAGCGATGATGGTAAAACAATATAAAATAGTACGAAATATACATAACAAATTCAATGCAACACTTGGTCCTTCGCAAAGCTGATTATCAAAAACAAATCCGTTTTTGTCATTTACATTTTCTTCATGGCCTAGTAAATCCAGTAAATAAAACTTATTAACTAATTATTGTGCAATGCAGACATGTATAATTATTTAATTTTATTATTTCTTTATAAAAAACATTGCTACATAAAAAGTAAAAATGTCCAATGTTGGAACTTGTTACATATACGTAACCTTAACAGGTTTTATTTTCATTCTTAATTCAAACGCTCTGACGTAATATGCTCGTTTCGACGATATATTTTTTGTATAAAATTATATGTCACAATATTGTTGCAATAGTAATTCAATGCCACAGCTTTCTTTATTTATAGCTTAGCTTAGGTTTGATTGAAATTGGAGATACCGTAAGCCATTTCTACTATCTGAGTGTATCGACGTGTATCCCTTTTCCTAGGATTTAAGTTTCTCGTCCGTCCGCTGTTAAAAACTTAGAAATAGCAATTCCCAAAAATATACTTGTGTGCGCTTGTCTACCCCACTGGTATTGAACCGTCTGTGTCTCTATATGAACGTGAAGGCTGTTTTAGTGTAGTCAAATTTTCAATTTCAATTTTTCACACATACGCCTGGAAACCGCTCAAGTGACGCGTAGATGTAGTTTAAGTTTTGAACGTTCGAAAGTGTCGTTGCTCCGACAGATAGAGATATTACGTTCGAAACGTCGCTCCGCTTACACCGAATTTGATCTGCGGCAACAAGAAAACGAATTGCAGTTTGTTTTTCCAAATTACATTTCGCGAAAATTTTCCGAAGCGATAAATTTTCCGCATAGCGGTTTTGTCGGCTGTACGCGTCTGTTTTCTTCAGAAAATTTTCGATATTTGTAGTTTTGTAATAAAGTTTCGACTTTGGATATATAACGAATGTGTTGCACGCACTTTATGCTATTTCCTTATGTCGAAGCACATACGTCAATCAGGCCACAAATTCACGATATCATAAGAAGGCAAAATAGTACATAATGTACCAAGGGGCTAAAGTGCCACTTTTAATCACGAGAGTGAAGATTCTTTCGAGGGATTAAAACGCACTTTAGTCTCCTAGTACATACACTATTTTTTGTACCGAAGGAATAGTAAACACCATTTCATCATAACAATATTACCATTTTACACTTTTGTTGTTCATTTCTAGTACACATTATTACACACATGAATGGTTATTTTCGTGAATCATGGAAATTTGCTAAAGTTTTGCCCTTACTTAAAGTAACTTTACCTGAAGATTGCAGTGATTTAAGATCAATTAGTATTTTACCTGTTTTCTCCAAAATATTAGAGAGAGGAATCGTGATTAAAATGAGAGGGTTTTTGAAAAACAAAAATATATTACCTAGTAAACAATGTGGTTTTATGTCAGGCTATAGCTGTGCTACAGCCCTAGTGGATGTTATAAATGATTTAATTAGGGCCATGGGTAATGACAAGGTTTTTATCCCAATACTATTAGATTTCTCGAAAGCTTTCGATAATATAAATCACAAAAATTTTATTTGCCATGTTGAAGTTTTTTAGATTTAATAACATATCTATGTCTTTCTTTAAATCATATCTTTATCAGCGAAAACAAATTGTTCAAATAGACAGTGTCTTCTACACCGCTAGAGATTACATCTAGTGTACCTCAAAGTAGTATTTTAGGCCCCTTTTTATTTACTCTGTATACCTCACTATTTCTAAGTATACTTAAACACTGTAATTACCAATTATACGCTGATGACACCCAATTATACTACTCCTTTAAGTGTTATAATTTTATTTTAATTCTGATCCAAATAAAATCTTTAATGTATCTTAAAATTATTTATTAAAAATTTACTCTAAAAAATTCAAAGCAATGATTTTTTGTAATGGGTCAATTAGCCCTTCAACGGCTAACGTTACTTATATGTAACTCTAAGGAAGCAACGCAACAAGTGACAACAGTGCATTAATATTATTATTGTGAAGGACACATGGATTCGTTAGAGTGTCGTTGAACGCTGACGAAACAACATATTGAATTGATTTTATGAGAAGGTGCAACCAAATTTTATCAATCAGGTGCTAAAATCAAGTGAAAAAAATAGGTCGGTGAAAAATGGACATTCGATTAGAGTAATTAAATACTGTCGTTTGTTTTTAGATTATATTGTGATATATTATCGAATTTTACTAATAATATAGTCTGCCTTGCATGCTATAGTACAGGTTTTTCAAAAAATAATGTATTTTTTTTTTTATATATATAAGGCTCTAAACGTGACTGTTACTTATAGGCAACGCTAGCTGGCTATGATATACAAAATATTGCAAATTATTGAATGGGTGCTTTTTACTATTTTAGACGTGGATTTACTTTGGAAGAAGCCATTCAAATGGCATACGATGATATTGATGTGCACGAAATATATATTGAGCCTCCTGATGCGACCATATTGACAGATGAAGACTCGGGTGAGGAAGATGGTGGCGGATTTTTAGACAATCTTAGCGGTCGACAATTATTGCCGAAAGCTGAGCTAGTGCTTCGAAGCGCAGTAACTGTTGATGAAGCCGAATCAGAAGAAATTTTAGTGCGTCCTGCTCATGGCTCCTATCCAAATGATGTATTTTTGCGTCCAGGACTGGAAAAGATAACATGGATTCAGGGTGACTTTGAGGAAAAAACAAGATCATTTTTCGAGCCTGATTATAGCAAGTATGGAAAAATGAGTTATTTGGACATATTTAAAGCATTTTTAGATGACGAAGTGATCGGATTGCTTGTTGAACAGTCCAATAAATATGCTCTTTTCTGTAACCAGCCACATCCAAATATATCCAAGCAAGAAATGAAATGTGCAATCGGAATTCTGATTGTAACAGGCTATAATGAGTTGCCTGGACGGGATTTCTACTGGGATTCTAAGATGGACATGAAAAACTCTATGGTCAGTGAGTCTATGAGAAGGGACAGATTTCGCCAAATCATAAAAAATTTGCACTGTGCTGATAATTTGCAGCCCAACCTACATGACAAAATATGGAAGCTACGGCCGCTAATGGATTTGCTAAAATATAAATTTATAGACAATTGGATTCCAGAACAAGACCTGGACTACGACGAATCCATGAATAGGTATTTTGGAAAACATTCGTGCAAACAATTTATACGAGAATAAGCCCATAAGGTTTGGGTACAAGATGTGGTGCCTCAATTCTGCGACGGGTTACTTGGTAAACTTCGATATGTACCAGGGGAAAAATCCAAAAGGAAACACGGTTTATGAAAATAATTTTGGAAAATGTGCTGCTTCTTTTATGCATGATTAATAAATTTCTCGAACACATGAAGACGCTTCCCTTCAAATTCTACTTTGACAATCTTTTCACAAATTTCAATTTACTTTTCAACCTAAAACAAAAGGGTTACGAAGGTACGGGAAAAGTTGTAAATTACCACAAAAGAAACAGATTGCTAAAACTAAGAAACAGGGAGACATGGTTTCAAATATTGACAAAGAGGATGGAACTATTCTGGTAAAATGAATGGACAATAACGTAGTGACAGTGGCGTCTACATATCATGGAATCAACCCAACCATTCAGGTGAAGCGTTACTCTCAGGCTGAAAAAAAAAATCGTTCAAGTATCGCAACCCCGACTAATAATTGCTGAGTACAATCGCTGCATGGGTGGAACAGATATGATGGATCAGCAATTATCGAGGTACAGGATTTCAATCCGACGAAAAAAGTGGTAGTGGGCCATTTTTACCTGGCTTCTGGATGTTTCCGTGGCAAATGCTTGGTGCCTTTCCAAAAAGCTCAAGCATCTACCACCGCTTACACAATTAGAGTTTCGTAAAGAAATTTCTCAAGCATATCTTACTAAATTCGGAGTGGCGCCAAAAGGTGTTGGGAGACAAACGACTGCCAAATCCAGTGTTACGCTCAACAGAGTTTCGGACAATGTGAGATACGATCGACTTGACCACTTGCTAACCAATATTCCAAACAATAAAAGACGTCGTTGCGCTGGAGAGGGATGCAATACGAGCACCCGTACCATGTGTATCAAGTGTGATGTGGGGCTATGTTTACAATGTAATGTAATTTTTTATAAAAATAATTAGGTATGTTGCCCTTGCTTTTGTGTGCCATGAACGGCTAGAGTTACGTATATGTAACACTAGAATATAACAAAAATATTAGTTTTTTTTATGTATAAATACCTTAATAATAAACAATTTTTGATACCTACAATGAGTTTCATCATTTCTAAATTAAAAGATTAATCTCGCCGTTGAAGGGTTAGGGATTCTGTAAACTCCTCAACATTATTAAAAATTAATAACGCGTTTATCCTAATTGTTACGCAATGTAAAAACTTAGTTCTTACTTTAAAATCAAAATTGAAGTTTAAACAACATATTACTTCAAGATTAAAAATCTGATGTGTCCAACACATGACTTTCCTATCTAGTTATTATAGGCTTTTTCCGGTTATTTTGTACAACCTATTGCAGCATCTCTATAAATGTTTAGAGGATAAACTAAATATATACATTGTCCACATACATCTACCTCGAAACATTTTTCTATAGATATTCATGGAAAACGAAAATACCGAAAAATTTAAATTTCCTACAATTTTTTCATTACGGTCTATTTTAGAAAAATCATGTAAAAACAAAAATTATAGAGATCGATATCGCAAACAACTTTTATTTCAAAAACTTTCATAAAATTCAGAATTTTGCACATTTTGTCAAATTTCTCGAATACGGACCATTTCAGGAAATTTTTACGTAAAACAAAAATTATAGATAATAATATTAGAAGTAACTTTTATTTGAACAATTTTTTTCTCCAAACATTAATAACAGATATATTCCATAAAATATAAAAGTGGCCTCCTATAAAGTACCCCCCCAGATGTTCCGACTATGTCTAAAATCTAATCATTTCACGTCAGGCCGAAATAAACCTTAAGTTTAAAATTTAATGTTTTTTTCTTTATCCGTTTTTGAGTTTTCTTCAAAATTCGAAATTTACACATTATCTCAAATATCTCGAATACGGTCCATTTTAGAGAAATTATGTATAAAATAAAAATTATAGAGAATTATACTACAAACAACATTTATTTAAACAATTTTTATAAAAAATTATTTTTTTTACATTTTGTCAAATTTCTCGAATACGGACCATTTTAGGAAAATTTTGCATAGAACAAAAATTATAGATAATTATATTAAAAGTAACTTTTATTTAAAGAATTTTCTTCTCCAAACGTAAATAACAGATATATTCCATGAAATATAAAAATGACCACTCATAAAGTACCCCCCAGATGTTTTGACTCTGCCCAAAATCTAATCAGCTCATTAGACGCTGGAACAAAGCTTAAGTTTGAAATTTGGTGTTTTTCCGTGTATCGGTTAATGAGTTATGCGTTATATATACACACACACACACACACACACACACACACACACACACACACACACACACACACACACACACACACACACACACACACACACACACACACACACACACACACACACACACACACACACACACACACACACACACACACACACACACACACACACACACACACACACACACACACACACACACACACACACACACACACACACACACACACACACACACACACACACACACACACACACACACACACACACACACACACACACACACACACACACACACACACACACACACACACACACACACACACACACACACACACACACACACACACACACACACACACACACACACACACACACACACACACACACACACACACACACACACACACACACACACACACACACACACACACACACACACACACACACACACACACACACACACACACACACACACACACACACACACACACACACACACACACACACACACACACACACACACACACACACACACACACACACACACACACACACACACACACACACACACACACACACACACACACACACACACACACACACACACACACACACACACACACACAGACATCATCGCGAAAATAGTCAAAACGGATTCAGGGGACCTCAAAACGTAAAAATCCGTCGAAAACTCGAGGTCGAAAAAAATCATGATTCCTATAATTTCCTTATATCTGTATACAGATAGGAAAGTAAAAATGGATTAATGTATGCACAAAGATATTTTCTATCACCAGATGTAAAAAATATATTATGTGATTCACTAGTATTATCAAATTTTAATTATTGTGATATTGTATATGGTCCATGTTTAAACATTTTCGAGTCTGAAAGAATTCAAAAATTCTTGTATACGGTTAATATTTGAAATTCATAAATATAATCACATTTCTAAAGTAAAAGAAGAAATTTACATTTTGCTTGTCTCAGTCAAAAATTATTTAATATGAGGACACCGGCATATTTGCATAAAAAAACTAACATCTAGAACTGATATTTATAACCTAAATATTCGTTTCAAATCCATACCTCACTTTTCATCTCTTTTTTCGCTGATTATTGATTGTCTTTTTCGGTAAAGAATGTGTCTCTAAGTTCCTCTTATTTCATTTTCTACACATGGTTTTTAATTTTATATTTTTTTCCTTAGTATTTTCAAATATCAAATTTCCAAAATTTCTCAGATCCGCTATACAGGTGCACCAAATTTGTCCCTAATTTGTTCATAGGTTTACATAAATAAATATTATTATAAATTTAAACTCATAAATTTTTTATCAAATTTCATCTTATGTCCGCGCATTTTTTTATTTTTATTTTTATTTTTATATGTCAGTTTTTAGCTATTAAAAAAACATTTTTGGAATACCCACTTAGTGGTTACGTCTGTTATTTGTACATTAAACAATTTTTGGAATTATATTTAAACTATTATTTTGGCCACTCTTAACTGTAGTTTCATGTCCCAATACAATGGTACCTTTTGAAGTAATACTCTATGTATGAGCAGGACACGAACATAATATACAGTACCTATTTTTTCGTACGACTAGGATATAAATTAATAAAATGGCAGCAGGACAAGAGCCAGTCCTCGACTAGAATAAGAAGATATGGTGGTGGGATATTAGCCGAACCGAATGTCGGTGATAAAACCAGGGTGTATAGCGCGGCTATTGCCTAATACAAATAATAAGCACTGTACACGAATAAGATACATAAACAGAAAAATTAGTTTTTAGTATTTTCAAAGAAAATTTGACAAAAAAATGTTTAAATTTACCAAATAAAATATTTTTTTTTATGTACTTACTTTTTATAAAAAAATAATTTGTTTCTGTAAATTTATTTTTATCCCACATAATAAGAAAAGAGGTGGTAAGAGTAATTGCCACGCCTAGAAAGTAAACCATTTGAGTTAAACTTGTATTTTTGGTCTATATTTGTTGCTTATCTTATGACCAGGGTATGGATGTTGTCACAAAATATCTATAATATTGTTACGCAGCACACTGTAGCGTGCTGCGGTCGTCATAAGTAAAGGTACGAGTAAATAAAGCAGATAGAATAATCCAGAAATTTCTCGAAATGTCATTTCTTGTCAAAGAAAAGTCCGGATTGTTCGAGAAAGTTTTATAAGGTCGAGGCAAGCTATACAAGTCGACGACCTGACGTCAGTTGGCAGTTTTATGATAGACGTTACATGTTAATGTTATCAGTTGTATCGTTATTGTTAAAGTTGAACTGAGTTATTGTAAAGTTGAATTGAAATAAATTGTGATACCAAAAACCATCGTAATATTGGTGACAGCGGTGGGATATAAAGTAAAAGTTCATGGTAAATACTAGATCCACTGAGTACGAAGCAGGAATGGATACCTCAGGCCCACCAGCATGGTTTTTAAAGATAGAAGAGGAGAGAGTAAAGCGAGAAGAGGAAAAGGAAAGGCGAGACGAGGAAAAGAAAAGCCGTAGAAATGACGAAGAAGAAGAGAAGAGGGAAAGACGAGAAGAGGAGAAAGAAGAGAGACATACAAAAGTTCAGGTAGAAATTTTGAATGCTTTGCTAAAAATCTAGGAAACCTTTAAGCAAGAGATTGGTCAGCTCAAAATTAGAGTAGATCTTTTAGATCAACAACAAGAGCATTTAAAAACTAATTTAGAACAGCAGCAAGAGCATTTAAAAACTAATTTAGAACAACGAGATAATTTAAAACAACAGGAAAAGGCTAGAGTAGAGTTCGAAAGGCAAATTAGAACTGAACTAGTTGAGTTAGAAAGAATAGTTCGTAGTCTAGCTTCGATAAGCAACGGATAAGCTGAAAACACTACCTCGTCCTCATCTGTAATCGAACCAAGCCATATTCAACACCCAGTTTCACAAATCCATACCAGCAAGATCATTAAGCCACCCACGTTTGACGGTCAGACAACATGGGAAACGTATCGCCTCCAATTTAAAGCTGCAGCTAGAGCCAATGGCTAAGTTGAAAAGAAAAAGGCGGCGCATTGATAGTATCGCTGCGAAGACAAGCAGCAACCGTTTTACAGTTACTCCCTCAAGAAAAACCCAGTTATTCATCTCTTGTTCAAGCTTCGGAGACAAGATATGGCCAGCAGCTTTTAAAACGGGTATTTCAAAGCCGGCTAAAGATTCGTAGTCAGGAACATAATGAGAGTCTACAGGAATTCGGGGCTGACATAAGAATATTGATTCATCTGGCCTATCCACAGGCGCCTAAAGATTTCCAAGAACAAATCGGAATAGACGCATTCATTGATGGACTACAAAATGCGGAAATGCAGCAAGTCCTTCGTCTACAACATCACAAGACGCTGAAGGAGAAACTGATTGTAGCACAGGAATATGAAGCGGTAAAACTCATATCCAGATCTTCTCGCGAAAAAATGATAGAACTTAAATCCCAGGAAAGTGAGAACCCCAATGCTAATGCTATTCCCCAACCTATCCTCTAGCAAATGCTAAATATCCTGCAAAATATACAACGCAATAGCCAAAATAAGAACAGAAGATGCTTCAATTGCGGAAGAATCGGGCACCTTCAAAGAACCTGTAGAAGAGCTCGTTCTATAAATAGAGAATCAGGGAATGAGGCCGGAAAGTCACAAAGATCAATCTTCCGAAGCCCGTCACGAAGTCCAACAAGAAATAGTCACAGCAGCTATGCGTCCCAAAGTAGCCAATCACCCACACCGAGCCGGTTTTCTAGCAATAATCAGGAAGTAGAGGCCATCTGTATAGCAACGCAGACATTCTATATAGGCGACCCTGTTTAGAACGAGCATACCAATATAGTGAGGGACTCGGAGAACGGGAGGAATCAGTTGATTAAGTTACTCTTCGGGCAACCACTATCAAGCTAGAGGGCGGCGAAGAAAAAATCACCCTTGAAAGTCTGAGAGAGGGACAGAAGAAAGACAATGACTTAAAGGTTGTCCGAGAATGGCTCAAAAATAAAGTCACACCTACGTGGCAAGAGATAGCCAAATACAGTGGAACTATTAAAGGTTACTGAACCAGTGAGATTTTCTGTAACTTCACGATAGCCTATTGCACAGGAAGTGGGAGAGCCCCGATGGAGTACATGTAGTCCGCCAAGTGATACTGCCGAGATCAAAGGTGAGAAATGTATTGGAGGAGCTTCATAGCAGCCGTTCAGGAGGACACTTTGATACTAAAAGAACACTAGCACGAGTTCGAGAAAGATTTTATTGAGTCAAATGCCGACGGGATGTAGCGGATTGGTGTAAAAGATGTGATGTATGCAATTGCAGGACAAAGGCCTATGGATTCGCCCACACCGATAAAGCAGAAGCTAGAATTGACAGGCGTGCCACAGATACACATTTTGAGAGGGGCGACAAGGTATGGCGGTGCAATCCCAAGCAGCGAGGAGGACTTTGTCAGAAATTGCAACAAAACTGGCGAGGCCCCTACTCTGTCTTTAAGGAAAATCAACAACCTGATCTGCTGCATTCAACTGTCAGCGGGAGATAAATCCAACGTAGTTCACAGTGGAAAGCTAGCCCCATATCATGGTCCAGATTCTTCCCATTGGCTCTAGCCAGGTCCGAGTAATCAAGTTATTCGGGGCGAATAACAAGAAAGGAGGTAGCAATGTTACGCAGTACCCTGTAGCATGCTGCGGTTGTCATAAGTAAAGGTACAAGTAAAAAAAGAAGATAGAATAATCCATAAATGTCTCGAAATGTCATTCCTTGTCAAAGAAAAGTCCGGATTATTCGAGAAGGTCGAGGCAAGATATATAAGTCGACGACTTGACGTCAGTTGGCAGTTTTATGATAGATGTTACATGTTAATGTTATCAGTTGTGTCGTTATTGTTAAAGTTGAACTAAGTTATTGTAAAGTTGAATTTAAATAAATTGTGATACCAAAAACCATCGTAACAATATATTAGAAAAATTTATATTATTTTTAGTATTATTTACCTGAAACCTTTACATTTGTAAACAAATATTTTACAAAATAATCAATAAAGCTCAAGTAACTGAATAAAATCAAAAACCGCGAAATATCGAATTTGTAACACTATCTCCCATTTAATGCTAATAATTTTATACCCTAAGTGACGTCACCGTCAGTCACCTGCATGCGCAAAAACAAACCGTTAGTCTGTGTATCCTAATTCGTGGTTTTTCCCTAGTGGATAAGAGATTATAGAGAGTTTGTTTTTTCCCATATTACTTTTTAATTATTTCTAGTTTATTACCATTTTTTTTGCGGTGATTACTATTCCAACATTTTCGCAATATTTGTTAGCAATTTTTTAATTTTTTCATTCACTACATTAATTTGACTTTTTTTTTAGTATGAATAAATAAATATTAATAATGTTAGTGGATTAGTATAGTTAATGTCTCTTAAATTAAATCATTGTTCCACTATTTCATCTTGTTAACATTGTAAATTACACCAATAATTTTTGTCTCTTACCCACTAGACGTGCCAAAAGATGAAGTGATGCACTTCGAAACCAATCACGGTATCAAAAAATACAAATATTTGTGAGATATTAAGGATATTTTTTCTTCTACTACCTTTAATTAAGATTTACCTACATTTAAAAATTTACCATTTTACCATCTACTATTGTAAATTTTTCTTTCTATACTAAGCCTGATTATAGGACTTTAACCGAATACAACTTTTTGAGTAAACCTGTATTTTCAGTTTGCCTAATAAAATGGTGCGGTATATTGAGCCTATCGTTTCCCATTAATATTCATATAAGTTTGGGTATCTGCCTAATTTGTTCGAAATATTCGAAATTCTTCCACGTTTTCCACTAACATAGTTCGACAGCTCTGTCTCACTATTACATCCAAAGGATGAATATTGTGGATGTGGGCCAACCGCACTGACGATGTTAAAAATTCACTTAAGAGCAAGCCGGACCATTCGTGAAAAGCAGAAAGGCTGTGGCGATTTTCCAATATAAACTTGTATTTAAATGCGCCCCACTGGGAATACTTCGCAATGGTATATGTCTCGAGAATATTCAGAGCTTTAAATTTGTGCAATAATACGGCAGCACTCTACAGAGACAATGAAGAAAAAAGGTGGGAAACCCTCTCATTTAAAAACTACTGGATATTTATTAAAACAAAAAGCAGCAAATTTTGATAGATTTAATACAGAATGGCGCGTATTGTTTTTTTATTTCCTATCAAAAATTATTAACACATTTGCAAGCAGAACTGCTACAGCCGTCATTCTTAATGTGACACTCCTTCTGTAGCAGTAAATAGTAATGGGATAACGTGAAATGTGACCCAGAAGACAGAAAAAAAAATGCTTTAGTCACGTGGCTTCACATAAAGTTCTTATTGGTGAGCGGAAGGGATAGACTGATTTTGTTTTTTGAACGTGGCTTATTGTTTTTGTTTCATCAGACAAAACGCTTTGATTTATTGTGTCGTAACAAGTAATGGTGTGAATTTTAACAATTTTAATGAATGTTGTGACAGGATCCTAATTCACCTACAGTGAATCAGCGAGTGTGTGTGGCGCTAAGAAGGTGATTCCCAAATAGGGGTTGCTCAGGCGCCAGTTTTGATATCGCAGTTTGCTCTGCGACCCTGTGGTACACCAGAGTGTACTCAAGGTGAACTCAGTGGAGGTAAAAATAGTTCCAGGCGGTCACTGCTAGGTAATCACTATACTAGAATTAATCAAAAAAAAAAAAAATAAAACACTTAACTCCTTTACACCTCGTACCCTATGGTACCCTTAACAAATCCAACGGGTTAATCAACTACTTATTTACGGTCACGGCACTATACGGCGTCGTCACTATAATTTTTAGAAAGATCAGTACTTCTCGGGTGTCGGGAGTCAAGAGGCGGCATTTTTAGCTTTCCATCAATTTATGCTTTTTCGGTAAAGAAAGATGGAAGACTAGTACGACAAAGTGGGGACACCACTACTACAGCCCACTGTTTACAATTCAGAAATACAAAAAATGTCCTTCTTGTACCTTGACAATTAAAAGTAGATAATTCATACGAAATCGACTCTAAAAATGCCCATTCGGATTTCAGCAAATAAAAGGATATTTTAACCTACGAGGGTACTCGCAATTGTTGAAAATCGGTCATTTTTGGGAAACAAAAATACGGGGGAACTTCTACATGTTCTCAGGCAGGAATTAATTGAAATATACATTTTTAAGATGAATTAAAAATAAAATTTAGTGACTTCGTCACAATATATACATATATTTTAAGCATTTTCGCAGTTTTGCTTAGGACTGCTATTACCGTTGTGTCCCATTACGAAATTTCTGTGTCATGGAACAGTGACTGTTCTATCCTTCCACTGTTTTTGATTTTTATTTTCTTGAAAATAATGACTAAAACTAAAATGTATTTCTTCTATTACAAAATAAATCACCATTATTTCATGATATAACGATGTAAATAATTTTGGACGGCCCTCTGCCCTAATCTGTCCACGAATGTGTTAGAATATAGTATATTACATTACGAGTGTGGAAAGTGACATTTTTCACACGAGTGGGAAATATTGTCGCACGAGGCATAAGCCGAGTGCGACTATCACACAAGTGTGGAAAATCTCGTTTCACACAAGTGATGTAAAATATTTTTCCTACAACCACAAAATAATTTCATAAAAAAATTTAAAACCAGGTTATTAATAGAATAATTAAAATGTATTTAAAAAAATATTCAACAATAATCGTATTTATTCAATTTTCATATTTTCTAAACATAGAAAGAACTAAGAATAAACAAAAAATAAAAAAAATAAAAAGAACAAAAAAAAATTCTGCCCCCGCCAGGATATGAACGCGGTCGCTCGCCAAGTCTCAAATGACAAAGTTGATAAGTTTGACACTCTAACCATCTGAGCTAATAGGCCTGGCATCAATGAATGATCTAATCGGTTATGTGTTTAACCAGAATAAAAAGCAAACATAACTTGGTTATTTTAAAATTATTTAAATAATAATTGTTAAAGATAAATATCTAGGATCTAATTTACAATTTCACTAATTTAACAATCATATCGATTTTGGTATTAATATGGACATTACATAGATCAAAATAGAAATGATGCGTCTGACATTTTGTGACAGCTAATGCGGAAAGTAGCATATTTGTACACGGGTGAAAAGTAAATTAATATTCATACGCGTGTGATATAGGGCACTTTCCATAGAACTATATAGTGTGATATATGTCACTTTCCTAAGTGGTCGTAGGAAAAATACTTTTCGAAGGTTTACAAAAATATAATGACCATCTAAAAATTAATGTAGAAAGACGAGATAACATATAAAAGTAGCGAAATAGTTGAGTGAGACTGCTACCTACTTTCTGTGCCTAAGCACCGAGGTGGGATTTATATTAATCCAATGTTGGATGCCGACTAACAACAGTAAAGAAGGGGGTGAGTCGTGGAAAAAGTTATGTTCGTGAGTGGGCGCCAGAAGTTTAACCTCACATCCAACAATCCTTGTGACAGTTCACTACCAAACTCCAAATAGGAAACTATAGCATCTCCTCTACACGGCCATCAAGCGGCTACAAATCGAGTATACTCCTATTATATTAAATATGTTACTTTACCATAACAATAAATGCTGACAGTTAGCAAGTGGGGATAAATAATAAGTAAAGTTCAATATATACCCAAGTTTTAATGTAATATAAATTATCGTGTGGACATAGGGGGTCAACTTCGTTCACACTATGAAATATACTAATATTTACCAAATTAATAAAAACTAAATCACTTAGTACATTACTATCAGATTCCCCAACTATTAACAGTAATCCAGTATCACTAGGAGTAATATTTACAACAAAAACACTATATTAAACTTAAAAATCATTAAATGGGACTAAGGGTAATCGTAAAACTGTAACACATGAGTTGTGTACTGTATTTAGCAAATAAACAAATTATAGTGTACTATTTACGGACGCTAGGGGTAAAAAAATGTGAAACTCCGTTACTTATTAAAGATATTAACTACCCTTAAGAATATACCCCACGAAGAGCTCTGAGTGACGTGTTTCGGGTTTAATAAAAATGTACTGTAAACCATACACCCCTAAACCTCGTTTACATTAGGTTTAGATTAAAATACGTACTAATAACACGTACCAATAAAATAGATTAAATAGTAATATAGTAATATAAAAATAAGATAGCAAAACTTGCGGTACGCTGTGATTTATTTCCAGCTGCTCTAGTAGACGGTTGATGTCCTACTTCGGCATACAAATCAATCTGCCTGTTATAAAGGTTACTAGCTGATCACATGGAGTACTAGCTGGTCACAAGATGTGCTAGTCAGCCCGTCACAAGAAGTATTGGCCCTTTACAAGGACTACTGGCCCGTAACAAGAAGTGTTGGCTTTCGCAAGAATTGATAGCCCGTCACAAGAACCCTAAAGAAAACGTGTAAGATAAAATACAGGAATAACTATTTATCTCTGGTTAATAAAGAAGTTAAAATTAAATAACCAGGTACCTACATAGCCTTCTCGTGAATCGAGGTCTAGAAATAGGTAATAACTACTCAACATTTACTAGTTAAATTAAGTTCAGCTTTATGTAGGTAATCTTCAGATTTACAAAGCAAAAAGATAGACGGCTCGTGAAGCGAGTTCTAGCCAACAATTACATTTAATAAGCAAATTACACCCTTAGATTTTAAAATATTACCCCTAATAGTCAATCCCATATACTGAAAATATATACAACCAAAAGAAGCATAACTTAGGGTTATAATGGTCTAGGTAAGTATGCTAACTATAAAAAAACTATATTTACTCTTAACAGCTACAGGGGAAACACGAAGCACCAGATAAAATTTAACAGCTACAGGGAAGACAGGAAGCACCAGATAAAATTGAACTACAAATTCGTGAACAGCTTATCCAGAAAGACTACATATATATGTGGGCACTGAAATAAAAGACGAAGGCCTTACAAAAAAGAATTATTACGTCGTAACTTTAAATACTGCGTAGAAGGAAACTTACCAGTGAGATCCAAAAACGTGGTTAAATATATCCTCACAAAAGAGCTCCTACAACAAGTGGTTCTCAAAAATACTACCAATCACACACTGTTGTAACTTAAACAAAGGTTGTTCCGCAAAATCCCAAATGGATTGAAACGAATTCCAATAAATTTCGAAACAGTACCATTCAAAAAACAAATCCACGTGTCAAATATTAATCTCGAAATTTCCAGCAAGACGGAACCACGTCACTTGACATCTCCCAAACCAGTAATACCAACATACCTTAGTGACAAATAGGTGTCCCATCAGCGCCCTCTATTACGAAATAAATTTTTGACAGAAAGGGCTAAAATAACCAAACAAACATCTAAAACCAAATAGATAGCCTAACTAAACTCAAATAGAGATCCTATCTACTCCAAACTGATCATATACCCACAATTAACGTCAGGGCGGAAACGCTAGACCGACATCTTGAATACAGGGCAGCCACATGCTCACCCAGAGTGTCGCAGAGGGACCCCTGAATCGCTTTCGACGGTGAGGATAAAATCAGTGGTTCGCATATCAATAAACAAGCACAGTGGTTTAAATGCGGGTATATAAGGACCCATTAAATAATTACTGAACACGGATAAAAACTAGCTTATTCTTATTTTTATGAAAAACCGCTATAAGGCCAAATTTAAACGTTACAAGACATAAGAAAAGCACCCGTATGATGACAATCATATCAGACCGTAAAAGTGATGGCAGGGAGACTGCAACCTATTTGTAAGTCAAAAAAAATAGTAAACGACCTTAGTTAATTATACAGCATTAGATATTCTAAAAAAATAAGAAAGTAATCCCCTCCCCTTGTTTATGTATGTTTTAACAAATAGTAAGAACCCAATGCAGTCGAACCGTGGGTATTTTGTACACCATTGACTAGATTATTAACTTAATTGTTGGCGATATTGCAATACGTGTTTCCTTTTGAATTTTTAATTTAAAATATTAAAAATACTTTTTAATCATTTTGTTCGAATACATAATTGTTTCAAAAAATTCAATGCAAACTTTTGGTTGAAACACATTTTATGATCTCAGATGGTTGAATCTAAATATAAAATATATTAAGGAAACAAAAATATTTTCCTAGTATTCTGATTAAAGAAATAAAAAAATCTAACTAATTTGTAAGGTAAATTAGTTAGGTTAGGTTAGGTTAGGTTAGGCCAGGTTAGATTAGTCCAGAAGCCGTCGCGGGTAGCTTCGCAATTTTTGTTTTACATAAAATGAGAAAACCACACTTAATTAATTTTCCTAACCTGCATAGCCTGGAAACATCGCGAGTAACTTCGCAAACATTCTTTACATAAAATAAGAAAAATTTTTACTAATATATCTAACCTGCACGACCTGGGGCCATCGCGAGTAGCTTCGTATAATTTTTAACTTAATATTAGAAAAATTAATAAACAAACAACTAATTTATCTAACCTGTGCGGCCTGGAACCATTAAAACTTTTTTAAACCAGTTTTGACAAAAATTAAATTTGCATCCAATAAAAAATAATATTCATCTTTTTTCAATTATGTAACAAATAAAAAGGAGCAATTTTTTAAGGACATTATATATATTCTGCTACAATTTTGACTTATAGACACGTACCTTAGTGTGTATAAATAATTATTATTAAAAATAAGCGAGCACTTTCGGCTTTACAAAGCCATATTTAAAATTCACTAAATTTGTCTAGAAATGATATTTTTTAGAATTAGATATCGTGTGTTTGAACTAAATAACTTTCGAACTAAATGTTTTCGAATAAAATTCTTTCTAACAAGAAGTTTCGAACAAAAATTTTATTTGGGATTTATATGCTAGTAAACCACGCAGAATAGGTTGAATGTTTTTTTTTGGGAGAATTAGAGAAAATTTTTGCTGTAATTTGATAAACATATAACTCTTCACAATAAATATAGTTGGTCGATTAATATGTTCCGTTATCCATAGTGCAGATCGGTTGCATCGTGTATCGCCACATAACACTTACCTTCATGAATAATGCATACAGGACCAGGGCTTTAAACCCCTACCGATATATATTACACAGGTATTTATCATCTTCTGGAGGCTCTCTAATGGATATTACATTCTTCATGCGTATTATTGTCAGCTGCGGTTATAGCCGATTCAGAAGATATTCCCCGTACGTGTCGGCAACACTAATGTATCGGAAGGATCGATACCCGATCATATTAAGGGTTGTAGTTTTCGACTTTACCTACCCTCTCGGTAATCATCTACAAATTTATCTCGAAAGGGACAAAGCGCTTCGTGAACATTTTTAACTCGAAAATGTATAATCTATTCAGGATTAAAAAAATCAGTGCTTGTAAATTTTTAAATAATACCATTGTATAAATATAAATATATCTGGTAAGTCAACGCTTATGAAGACAAAGTTTGATTGTATTATGCTCGTCACATGGCAGTCCCAAGCGGACAGTAGCGCAAATTAAAAAAGTCGTAAGCTGAAGACAGTTTTCTAGATGCCGGTAAAATAAGTTGCGATTGTACGTTGTCATTCTGCGAATTTTTTGGATCGTACATTGTCTCTATCTTGCTCTATTTCAACAAAATTGGCAACTATCGAATAATAGTTTACCAGCCTTATAATTGCGATTTATTAGTAGTCGATTAGATGATTTTTAAGTTATTGATCTACCATATTACGCATATTTCATGTTTGGCGTGAATTCAAAAAAAGTCTGGGTATACTTTACCAATTCAATTGATCTATTAATGACTTTGGTGTACATGCAACCCACATTACATTTATGCATTGTTCGTTTCAAACGGCTTTCTTTATTAATGTTTTATGCATTCAATTTTGATGTTTTGTAGGATTTGTTTCAATTAGTTATAATATTAATTAAGGTAATAATATAATAAACAATTGAGCTACTGCGTTTTGGGAAATCTTCGAAAAAATAATTTCTGTACAGATTATTTTGTTGGGATCGAGGTTCACTAATAAGGGTTGGTTAGGTTAATTTTTTTTTCAATTTGAGCTGTGTCCAGGCCGTTGGAATCTATGCCGGTTGGCGTAGCCAGGTATGGTTTAAAAATTCTCTGGTCATTTTTAATGAGAGATGTACTTTTTCTATTACTTCTACTATACAAAATAAATATTAAAATAAAAACAGGAAAAAAACCAGTCAAGTAACTAAACCTCCACTGTGTAAATTGAAATTGAACCTTCTTACAAGTTATAAAACCGTTAAAACCCAATACGTCAAGCGTCATACAAGTTGTATATGCATTGAATAATGCATATTTAATAAACTTTATAATTTTTTTCTAAAGAAACGGGCAATTTTTTCAAAAAATATGCTAACCCAGGACTAGTGCCACTTATTCTCTTTACACATAAAAAAATTATGGTATCTTTAAGATTGTGTCTTCTAGGCCTAAACCAGAATTCCTATTATTTATACAAATTTCTTGCTATTATCAGCGAAGCAATCAATAAATCTTAACAATATTTCGAAAATCAGTTTTCTTTACATTGACAGATTTTTAAAGCCAATGAAAACAATACACAGTGAAAAAAGGCAACTTTTAGTAAATTTATTCTGCCATCTATTTTAAACTAGCAAAAGCTCCATCCATCTCTAGCTTAAAGATACTTAAATAGAGTCTCCACGTGGTGGTGGTCTCCTTTTGGTATCAAACAAATAAATGCATTGGTCTGACCTACTAGGACTACTTATACAATGATAATACTGATTGTTTCGTTCAATTTGTTATATATTTATTATTTTTAGGTTTACTTATTTTTTTTGGGAACATTAAATGAAATGAATGGTGTATTGCCATTTTCTTTAATCTATATTAAAATAATGGTATAATGTCATACCAAATTATTTATTTTATATTGTTTATTAACCCGGCTGTAGTCGCGCCGGGTCTCACAGGCCCAACACAAATGGTTTATGAAAATATTTTGAAAGTGGCAACGCTGTAAATTATAAGTGTTCCTCTAGCTTCCTGAATGCAGTAACCTAATCGCTTGCAATGGTCAGTTGTGTATTGTCGTTTCGAGTGTTTGTGTAAATCTCAATTTTCTCTAGTCAGACCCGGCGCGACTAAATTATACAGGAACGTTTTTGTATTCAGACCCAGTGCGATCAAATTGTAGAGTGAATTTATCTAAGAATATTTGATTCCATAATTAGGTAAGATGATTGTTTTATCAGTTTAGAAGAGCAATTTCATTTGTTAACAATTTACCAGGTAAAAATTTGACCAGGTAAAGTCAAAATATCAATTATGCATTTCTGTTTTTTCTTCTAGATATGAGTTGTCTGTATGAGAAAGAGCAACAGAGACTTTTACCACAGCTTATTCACTACCAGCTGGTCATCTCATCGGCGGCACCTTTGTACTTTGAAAGTCAGCAGTCGGTAGGTCGGTATTCGCGTGCTATAGAGAGTGGGATAGCGAGCGACCATACAAGCAACGATTCCCGTATCAGGCCCGTATTAAGTTGTTTTAACGGAAATCGGATTACAAAAACGATCAAAATTATAAATGTAGGTATATTACAAAATATTTATTAAAAACGACTTGCACATTAGCTTACATTACTACTAAGAAAATAATTACTGATTTTTCCAAATTATTAATTTTCTATTTCTCTGAGTTACTTTAAAATGTATATTGGCAAATTTTAGCGTATAATAAGTTCTGACTCGTGCATGTAAACCAATTTTTGGCGAACTCCCGGTGATCAAACGGTATTACCCGCATCACTTTCGCGACGTGAACCGCTCAAGGGGAAGTGTAATGACGTCATTCACTGACGTCATTGTTTGCTACCGCTGTGATGAATCTGTTCCCGGCCTCTTGAGGTGGTGAACAAACGGTTGATAGTGACAGTTGAATTTCATAGCATTCTGTAATACCGTTTTGTTTTGGAATTTTTGGTAGCTGCCAGAGTTGCGTTTTATTTTGTGCGTTCATATTTTTATTTTATGTATAATAGTTTTCGTTAAACTGTCTCTAAATTCTATTTGAATTTGTTATTTAAAAGAAAAATTGTCTGTCTTCCTCAATTTTAGATTTTTCACAGTTTTTTTTATTGTTAAATACCTTTTAAATCTCCGAGCAATTACTAATAGAGGGAGCGTGAAAACGAGTTTGTAGGCGATTGTTGTGTTAGCAACATCTGTAGAGGAAGTGAGGAAGCGGGCACAAGGGGGAAGGTAAACATCCTTCTTGTTCAGTGGCGTATCATTTATCTATAAAAACACACATTGTCCAAACGTTTTAATTGTAAAAAAAAACTAAAAAATTTGCTAATTTTACTATTTTTAAAATGAATACCGTCATATACAGTGCGTCCATAAAGTAACGCATAAATTCATTATTGGCTAAATGAACAATAAAATTAGGAATTCCCAAAACAGGTCGATTTTTGATTTTAATTTACTATTGTTTCAAATCATAATCTAATATACAGGGTGAACCACTTTCGTGTAATGACGTCATCACCATTTTTTTCAAATAGAACCCCCCCCTTTTTTTTCAATTTCCAAATTGCCTTTGCTGAGCTGATTCCAAAAATGTATAATATGTTGCTTCAAATTGGTACAGGGTGGGCAAAAATGCAAAACAAAATATGAAAATTGTTTATGGAAAGTAATACGTTACTGAATGTAATAAACAAATTAAATGGAATTATGTGATACACTTCCAAAAACAAACAAACGAACGAAAATTTACAATAAATGTTCAAATTGTTCTCCATTGACCGTTAGACAATGACTGAACCGGGCATTACTTTCGTCTCTAACATTCTGTAGCATAGCGGGTGTTATGCTCTGTATTTCTTGTCTGATTCGGTCTTGTAGTTGAGGGATATTTCCAGGTCTGTTGAAGTAGACTTTAGATTTTAAATAACCCCATAAAAAGAAGTCTAATGGGTTCAGATCAGGTGATCTAGCAGGCCATTCCACTGGTCCCCTTCTTCCTATCCACCTTTGTGGAAAAGTTGTGTTTAAAAAATTGCGCACAGCTACTGCGTAATGTGGCGGTGCGCCATCCTGTTGAAACCAGATTCTGCGGTCTACATTAGTGGGTATTTGAATATCAGGAAAAAGCTGGATCAGATCAGGAATTAATGTATTTTGTAGGAAATCCAGATATAATGCTCCTGTTAAGTTTTCATCGAAAAAATATGGACCAATAATTGTATTTCTCACAATACCAGCCCATACGTTAGTTTTTTGTGATCTTTGCGTATGGTACTCTTGCATCCAGTGTGGATTTTCATCAGACCAATAACGGGTGTTTTGCCGGTTAACATGACCGTTCAAATAAAACGTTGCCTCGTCCGAAAATAAAACGTTATCAATGAAATTGTTATTTTGGTTCATCATATACTCGCAGAATTCAGTTCTTTGGTCAAAGTCGTCTTCAGCCAATTCATGGATGAGACGTACTTTATAAGGATGGTATTTTACCTTTTTGAAAATGTTTGATACTGAAGACTTTCCAATACCAAAATCCCTAGATAATCCTCGCACTGTACAGTGTGGATTTTCTACAGCCGACAAAATTATGTCTTGTTGAATATTTTCATCAATTTTTGGTCTACCTTGCCTTGCTGCATCCCTCACATGTCCTAATTCTCTGTATTTTCGCTCTATTCTACTTACGGGAGATTGTGAAATAGGTTCACGATCTGGGTGCATTTCATGGAATAATCGGCATACCTCTTGTTGAGTCCGCATCTTATCGCCAATACCAATCATCATTAATATTTCAATCCTGTCACTTTCGGTTAAAGGCATTTTGTAAAAAAAGTTCACGAACGTACCTTCTCTACAGCGTTAACAATACGAAACTGTGCTTCAATGTTTTTGACAGTGTTGTCAAATAAAAAAAACTGGTATGTCAAATAAAAAAAACTGGTAAAAGATAATGCCAAACAAAAAGATTTTTATAGTCCAGGGGCTTGGATCACTAATAAAAGCTGTAAGATACAATTATTAAGAATAATGCTGTATGTTCTTGATAGTTTATCAAAGTAGTTGTAATAACAATACGTAATTTCATTTAATGTGTTTATTACGTTTGTTCGTTATTTTCATTACTTTGTAAGTAAATTTTTGCATTTTTGCCCACCCTGTACCAATTTGAAGCAACATATTATACATTTTTGGAATCAGCTCAGCAAAGGCAATTTGGAAATTGAAAAAAAGGGGGGTTCCATTTGAAAAAAATGGTGATGACGTCATTACACGAAAGTGGTTCACCCTGTATATTAGATTATGATTTGAAACAATAGTAAATTAAAATCAAAAATCGACCTGTTTTGGGAATTCCTAATTTTATTGTTCATTTAGCCAATAATGAATTTATGCGTTACTTTATGGACGCACTGTATATGTCTAATGCAGAAAAAGAAACAAAATCACTGTAAAGGTCTAATTTTTTCAATTGAAGAATAAAACCTTAAAATAAATTTTATTATAAATACAGGAGCGACTAGTTTCGGCCTTACAGGAACATCTTCAGGCCTGTAATACAATAATCTTTAATTATTATAATGAATTGGTCACTTACGAATAACATTAAATAGTATAAACCACATAAATGGATCCATATTGTAGCGTCACAGCATTATAGAATTAAAGCTGTGAAAATAAAAGAGCAGTGCAAACTTAACGAAAAATAAGAAAACTGAGTACAGAATCTACAAGAGGTGAGAATGAGCAATTACGAATGCATTTAAATTGCTCGGGATAACAAATAAAGCTGATAATGTAGTGGTATAGTCCCCATCAAAGAAGGTCTGGATATGTTAAAGAGGACGGCGTTTTCTCTGTAAATCTGGAGAATTTAAGGATGGAGGGAAGACGAATCTTGCTGGCTCAGGTGTAGATGGCTAGAAAAAGGAGCGTGTAGATGAAAGCTCCAGTAAATATCGTCACTTTCGTCTAATTTTTATTCTCACTCATCGTTTCGGCTTTATCTTCGAAATTCATTTTTAAAAGGAAATAAAAGTAATCATTCATACAAGCATATAATAAAACAACATGAATTTATTATATTTAATAAGCTAATAAACATTTGTTTTAATGAAAAAAACATATATGTGAGTATAAAAAATATATAAATAGATAAGATTAATATCAAAATCAATTTGAAAATACAACAGATAATAAAATGAAATAAATTAATACAAGTACAAATAGAAAGTTAATAACATACCTTCTAAAAGTAACACATTTTAAGTAGATAAATGTTTAAAGAGTTTATTCCTGAACATAACTAATCTAACGTTTTCCCCTTTTTAATATTATGAGGGTTTTTGTAGTTGAAGTGAAAATTATAATTTATTTTGGTCCTAATAAAAATTTAAACATAGGTTATCAAAGAGTAAAATTCATAATAGAACTTTATAATCTTAAATCGTTATCAAAAATTATTAATGGTAAAACTTCAAACAATAGATTCTTAAACAAATTTCTAGTTTTTGTTTTGCAAAAGACTTTTTTGCCTTCTTCGGTTGCCTCTGCCACTTTTCTTTTAGTAGTTTCGAGAAGAATTTTCCTATGGAAACCAGTAGAACCATCAATTGGTTGGTAAAATTTTGATATTTTGAGTCTGGTAAGTCTTGATAAACTTTCTTCTTAGGAAGCTATAACCTTATGGAGAATAAAAATTTAATGTTAGATCAAAAGCTCTTAATTGAGAATTATATTTGCAAATGCCGTTTTAATATTTTCAAAAGTTCTTGGAATCGTTGTTAACAGAAACCTGCAAAAAATATATAATTTTATTCCTAAAATATAAGATATCACACAATGCACATTCATATAATATCATTGTGCTAGAAAAATACTAGGTAGTTACTGAGACAATTTAAAAAAAGTATTTCGAGAAACTCAACTTTTAATGTCATCATTGTACTTAACTTTTTTATTACTAAATTATTAATAATGTCATTTTGTGTAGTTCGTTCTGATTTGTATAATATATATTATTAAAACCCATCGTCAATGTTAATGTGCCAAGTTTTTTTAATAATTATGTCCTTGTTATAGTAAAAACACATTTAAACACATTTTTAAAGTTTTCTGGATTTCTGCTTTAAATTATCGTACAATTAAACTGACTAATTGTGTGTTTCAGTAAAGGTATATCTCTTTTTTGTTATAACAGTCTTTGTATATTCTAACTTTTTAGATAATCAGAGAAAACAGTAAGACATCTTAATATATCCTATTTCACCAACAAAAATGTAGAATAATTAATCTCACATCAAACGAAAAAAGTAATTTTAGGATGTCCTAATAGGTTTTAACTTAAAACTAAATAAAATGTATATTGCAACTGTGTTTAAATAAATGAATGTTTTTATACCTGACTATAGCACCAGACAAACATTATTTTAGATCATAATGATCTGCATAACTCAAAATAGTCAAAATCCACATTATTTAATTTGTTCTAGTATTGTTTTAGCATAACGATGTTAACTCCAATAATAAATATTCACATTTTTTTGGGACGTTTTTTAAGGAAATAAAAAAAAAACATGAATAATGTGATATTCTTGTTTAGTTTTGTACTATATAATATAGTTCATTAGGTAGTGATTTAGAAGCAAATTATGTTCTATTTATAGAATAAAAAATCACTCATAATATCTAAATATTTATACCTATTTATATTTTGGACAGGAAGACTATTTTATGTTTTTGGCTCTGAATACTTTTCTTAAGAATTTTAAAACTTTCCTTAGCTCTTTTGGGATATTCCATGCATTTCTTAGAAGTTCATTTAGACCTAAAACAAATTAAGTACAAAAAATGAACATTTAAACAATACACAAAATTAGTCTTTTAGATTAGTTAAAAAAAAGTGTCAACAAAAAAATAGCTATGCCTTTTTCCTTAAACATTCTTTTTGAAAGAAACTTAAGTTTCTCTACTTACTTGCTGTTTTAGTATTTTAGTAGCAGATGAATATAGTGTAGAAGTAGTGACAGGATTGATTATTATACTTCTTTTGTCGAAATTGCATTTTTCTTTAATATTTTCCTTCCCTGAGATCTGTAATAAAAATGCATTAGCATAAAAAGTTATTCAGGTGATCACTTGTTGAATTCCTATATTTTGGAACCATGTATTTCTTTCTCATATCAAGAAAAGGAAACCTAAAAAAAATAACAATAAACTTTACAAAGATGTGATATTAAAATAATAATAAGTAATTAACCTTTACTATAATCATTATGAGACGGATAAAGACGAACGTAGCTGGAGTGTACTTGCTCTTAATTTTAATTTTTCGATAAGAAAATAAAGAAGTTTAATTGCAAATTAAAGGTGATTGCCTAATGCACCGCCTCTGATAATTAGGTTGTGTCTGTACTTACTTATGATATTATCTTGAAGAAGCATTTTCAACAGGCCTTTTACATATAAAGCATGTTTTCACCATATTATTAGAGATAATAAATCTTAAATATACATTTACAACCTTTACAACGTTATAAATAATAATATTTTCCGTAAAATACAAATAAGAAATTGACATGTGTCAGAAAGTGTCAGAACTGGCGCTTACAGAAAACTTCTGGCGCTGTCAAAATTGGCAACGCTGATTAAATAAGCCAATTACAGAAGAGGTATTTTTTCCCTCGGGGGGAGTAGATGTTGCTAACAAAATTTAGCGCGGGGAAGGGGGGAAGACTCCCTATACACATAACATAACCTCGTTTATCTAAAACGTTGATGATTGACGTAAACCGGTTCATTTTTGCTAAGAATTTTTTAGAAAGCGAGACATGATAGTGGGGGCATTTGGCATGTCACGGTTTTTGTGTCACTGTTTATCAACGGGAGCACGCCAAAAAATGCTTACAAGTTTAGAAAGTACGTATGCCGAAAATTTGGACAGAGGTGATTAAATGTGACGGTTTTAAAAATATTAACAATTGTGGAAACTAAATTAGCCATAACAGTCAATTTCTCAAAATTCTTTTGGAACAGTATTTCTAATGCTGTTATAAAATTTGTATGTGGCATATAGATAATGGCTACCGTACTGATCCAAATCTGAGTGCCTGTACGCTTTATAAAAACAAAATAATGATGTTTCACCCACTTTGGTACTATTTGCATTTGCATATTGCATCCACGTGTCAAAAGTATGCCGTGTCAAACATTTTTTATTAAATAACGGCAAACATATTTGACAATTTTTTTTTAAATATCTGATTTTCTATAATCAGTATCTACAATTACAATTTCAATGGTACTGCAGGTTCACACCGGTCTTCCATATTCTGTAGCATATCTGTCATCTTCAGTAAAACACGACTAGTATCGTCCTCGCAATTTTCTGTACCTGAATGTAAGAGATCTCAACAAAGTAATTTTCTGAACGCCCGTATAAACTGTATTGGGGTTGGAATTACATTATTTCCACACTGTTGACGAACAGAACCAAAACAATGCAAAATACCGTTAATAGTTATTTTCCAGCCCAATATGCACTTACTTGTTTTTGTAGCATTTACAGCATCTGCGTTAAATACTTCCATATTATTGAAAAAAGTTAAGCACTCCTTCAAAAAGTCTGTTTGTTCTCTGTCACCTATATACACTTCCTGATATTGTGTAGCTGCTAGACCACCAGATGTATTTAAAATATCAAACAAATTGTTCATTCTTAAAATCAAGTCCGCTGTAGTAGTAGTAGCTGCTGATGAAAGTGCGTCGAATCTAATGTATAAATACATACTGTGAGCTACAGAAGCACTTAAAACTTGAGCTGCTCATTTGACCTTCATTTTCTCAAACCTGTTGGGGAAAATGTGTGAGTCAGTCAATATGGGACCCCTCGAATATTGTATGACTTATTATGTGAATAAAATTGTTTCACATATTCCCAAGAGGCTACTGAATCATTAATCTTAAAATTGTGTTTTATCAGGTTATCTCTAAGAGCTTTTAACAAATGAGATATATCAAAGAGAACTACAATTTTGTCATTCCCAAACATGAAATACGAATGTTCTGGTAAAACATCCAATAATTTTGCTAACTGCAAATTATTTGAGCCCAGATCACATGCAACGCCTACTACTTGGAGCCCCACATTAGTAACTTCTTGTATGAAGTTTAAAATTAGTTGCTTTAATTGCAATCCAGGACACGTAGAATTAACTAGATAATAGGCAAGTGGTTATTTCCAATTTGTACATATACATCTAGCCATGACTACTGTGGCAGCTAGTGCTGGTTTAAAAGATCTGTATTCACCTCCCATGTCTTTAAGACCATATACCCTATATGAATTTATATTATAAAACAAATTAGCTTTACTGTTCAATTCATCCACAAAAATAAAACAAAGTATATCTAATACCTCAAAACGATCGGCTTTATCCTTTAAATTTTTAAATAGTAAACTATTTATACCAACAGAAAAATTAATGTTACTGATAAACTTTTGTAAGTTGCCAATTCCAGGCAGACAAAAGTTATTTGACAGTTAAACTACAATTGTTCGTATTGTTCCTGCACTTTAGCGCCGCACAACGATTGAAAATACGCATTATCGCAATGTTACGTCGAAAATAAACTATTTACACACAACACGATAAAATACACGCTCCTGTACTCCTGTTCTCTACACTACCCCTTTCGGCCCTTTCTAGCGGCAAGTGAAGCTCAGACAGCTGGCAATGACTCCGCCCATATGCGCAGCCGTCCCAACTCCAACGTTCCGTTTTATGGCGAGATGACCAGCTGGTAGTAAATAAGCTGTGCTTTTACGTTTGCTTCAAGAAACACATTCAGAAGATGAACAGCCTGATGACGAAAAAGATGGTGAGGATAACGATAGTATTGAGATCAGAGAAGATTCAGAAAGTGAGCAAGAAGGCGATAGTGCAGCTGAAGAAGAATCCGCTGACCCAGTTTTGATTGGTAAAGATGGTACAAGGTGGAACAAACAACCATTCTCGCAGCGAGTGCGAACCGCCAAAGAAAACATTGTTTTGCATCTTCCAGGTGTAAAAGGAGTTGCTAAGAATGCAAAAACACCTTTACAATGCTGGAACCTATTTTTTGATAAAGAAATACTCTCAACCATTGTGGAGAATACTAACAAATATGTGGAAACAATCTCTGAAAATTATCAGCGGTCCAGAGATGCAAACCCCACCAATCTTAGAGAAATAAAAGCTCTTCTGGGACTATACTTAGCTGGCATACATAAGAGCTGTCGATTAAATACAGAAGACCTTTGGAATCGCGATGGGACTGGAATAGATTTATTTTGGTTGACAATGTCCTTGCAACAATTTTGCTTTCTCATGCGTGTTATTTGTACTGATGATAAACAAACCAGAGATGAACGCCGTCAACATGATAAATTGGCACCTGTACGTCAAATATTTGATAAATTTGTGCAAAATTGTAAAAATAACTACACAATATTAGAGTACGCAACAATTGATGAAAAATTAGAAGCATTCAGGGGCCGACCATTACTTTCTTTTCTGTATTGTTTTTTCTTCTGTGGTTAGGGCACATAATATATAGTCCTACGCTACGCGTGATGTGTTGATTTCCCTATATTTAAAAAAAATAGAGGCTCAGTTCTGCACAATTTAGATCTTCTACAAACCTTCAGCAATCTTAATAATAATATTCTTAATCTTTATCTACCGCTTTTCCAGTAACTTTCGGATGATCGATAATGAATACTTGTCAATCATATGTATGTCACATTCTGACGCAGTAATACCACAACAGTTTATATTCTTTAAATAAATTCATACTCGGAATGTATATTATATTGGTTTAAATCCCGGCTTGCTCGGTTATGCTTCATTTATTTTTTATTTTATCGTGCACGTCAATCACATTTGCGCTTATGAATTTGGAAAGATGAAGATAAATATCATAACGAATAAGACGGTGTATACAGGAGGGTCATAAATTTATAAAAATAGGGTAATAATATTTATAATAAAAAAAAATGCAGAAAATTTGTTAAACGATAAACTATATTAATAAATGAATTTCTTTTTGTTGCCATTTGATATTTTGGTACATTAAACATTTATCTAGCACAAAAGCGATAATTTCTATCGACTTCTTATAAATTATATTAATATATTGTAATTTATAATAAATATATATTATGGAAAAATTTGTAATTGTGGTATACATTTTTTCCTTACTTACAATTTTTTTTATATTATTATGTCAATGATTGTGCTCTATAACAACAGAAACAAACTAAACAGACATTGTTGTTGTCTAATCAAAAAACTACCCTAATATTAATTTTCCAATTTATGGGACGTATAAATTAAAATATTAACAAGTTTTTCAAAATAATCAAATAGAAATACAAATTTTAATTTTTTTATTGGACCAAACATGGATAAATGTGAAAAGAGATGCAATGCAATGTAATGATAAACAAATTTCAAATTGTTTATAAAGAAACTAAACTAT
>OV651818.1:19132895-19217895 GCA_927349885.1 Psylliodes chrysocephalus
CAGCGCAAATTAGGCGCTCGTTCTTACATGGATTATCCCGATGCCACTATGGAAGAAGCTTTGCGCAAAATCGCTGAAGAAGGATGGTCTATTCGCCGTGCTTCAGCCACTTACAAAATACCTTTTGGAACATTAAGAAATAAATATAATGGTACACGAATTAAGAAAACTGGTGGACAAACGGTGTTCACTTTCGATGAAGAAAAGGCGTTTATCAAAGCTGCGAACTGCTGCGGGGAATGGGGCTTTCCATTGACCGTTACTGACCTCCGATATTTAGCTAAGAGCTATTTGGATAGCCAAGGAAAAACTGTTTTAAAGTTTAAAGAGAATATGCCAGGGATTGACTGGGCTCGCTCTTTATTAGACAGGCACAAAAATGATATAAGTCAAAAGGTATCTGCAAATATCAAATGATCCCGAGCCCAAGTTTCTAGAGAAGTAATTGTCCAATATTTTAGCATTTTAAGAGCCACCCTAGAAAATATCCCGGCATGCAACATTTTTAATTACGATGAGACCAATCTTCAGGACGACCCCGATAAACAGAAAATGCTGTTTCGTCGTGGAACTAAGTACCCCGAAAGAATATACAATTTTGCGAAGACTGCAATATCCATTATGATGTGTGGCTCAGCATCCGGAATACTCTTACCTCCTTATATTATTTATAAGGCAAAAAAAATGTGGCAGCAGTGGGTAGAATTGGGTCCAAAAGGTCAGATTTGTTGTAATGAACGGTGTTGTAATGCTGGTTCCCGCTACAATAGAACGCACCACGGTTGGATGGACGCAAAAACTTTCACTGATTGGTTTGAGTCTGTTTTTTTGCCTCAAGCGAAACGATTGCCGGGTCGAAAAGTATTAATCGAAGATAATTTATCTTCGCATTTTACTGAGACTGTGTTAAGATTGTGTGAAGAAAACGATATTGCTTTTGTATGTTTGCCTAAGAACTCAACGCATCTCACCAAACCCCTTGATGTAGGATTCTTTAGGTCCTTCAAAATTGCATGGAGGTGTTAATTGATTGGAAGAAAGCACACCCTCACCAAACCTCAGTGGATAAAAAAGATTTTCCTCATTTATTGGCCTCTACATTAATTCAGATGGAAAGATTGGATGGTGCTATTAAAAGAGATTTGATAAGTTCATTTAGGGCAACCGGCATAACACCCATTGATCCGGAGCGAGTTTTGCGAAAAATCCCTACCGAAAGCGATGACACCGATACCGATAGAACTGTGAGTGATGTGCTAGTAAACTATTTACAGCAGCAGTGGTTTACAGCATTACCATCAAGGAAAAATGTTAAAAGGCAAAAACTATCAGTGAAACCAGGGAAGAGCGTAGTGGCGATCAGCGGAGAATCTAATGAATCTGATGTTGAGGAGTCACTAGTTAACGATAACTCCGACGAAGATCCTTTGGAAGACGAAAATGATGCTGTGGAGGCCGAAGCGGAATATATGGAACCACAAGACAGCGAAATTGTTCCCGGAAAATTTGTATTGGTCAAAGTTCATGGTGGATCAAGAAAAAAGACGGCATACCGTTACGCAGCCATTGTACAAAAAGTAGAGGAAAATGAAGGAAAAAAAGAAATAGAACTATTGGACCTAATATCAGTTGACAGAATAAAAAAGATTTTCAAAGTTCAAGTTGGAGATTAATTTGTTGCTGATACATCGGATATAATAGCCAAGGACCACAGAAGTTGAAGGTATTGGTAACTACGCATTTGAGAAAGTTATAGATGTTTATGAAATGAAATAAAAAAAAATTCATATTTAAAGTTCCTAATTTAGTTATCTATTTGTTTTAAATAAATAATTGAGAATTTTATTTGTTTTCAACGGATTAAGTGTTAATTTAGTTGAATTTAGTTTGAAAAAGTGTTATGTTCAATAAAAAAAGGTTTAATTTAAGTCAATGATTTTTATTTAAAAAAAAATGGCCGATCAATCTCACCCTATGTGATCAATTTCACCCCAAACTAGTAAAATATTCATAACTTTTAAAGTATGAAACTTAGAGCAAAATGGTTGAGATTGATCACACAAATCATGTCTAGCACGTATTCTATGCATTAAAATAAACTCGAACAATCTGACCCCAAAGCAGAAATGAGATTGTTCACTACTTATTTGGTCTGCCAAAAGCAAGTTTTTGGGATTTATGACAGATTTTTGGCATTTGGTTTGAAACAATACATTTCACCCTCAGATGTATTCAGAGTCAATATACTTTGAAAATGTTAGAAAATAGCAAGTAAAACATTTCTTTTTTGATCAATTTCCCCCCAAATGACGGTACTGTATAATAAAATATAATATAATAGCAAAAGACAGTTACTCTTAGTAGTTCAAATGCCTTATTAACGATCAGTTTTTAAATAAGGATTATCAATGAAACAGACATTGGAAGCAATTCTGAAAAAAATATTTTTAAGCATCTAACGAATTTAAATTTACCACCGAAAATTACGTTCCTTTTTCCGACATATCCGTCTGTTGAAGAAGGTAAGGAACATCAATCAATCTTTGCTACCGAAGCCGTTTTACTTTCTTTTGTGGATGATCTGCGACATGCAATCTCCCGCACACTACTCCGAATCCCGGACGCCGAGATGCGATCTTCAAAAACAATTTAGTAGCGTTCCGGAGGAGCGGTCAAGCATGAAAAAAAAATCGATCTAGAGGGCTACGTTTCCACCGGCTACGACCATTTGTACCTGTTACCTTCAAACGTGTTCTTGGAACAATGCACTCACGGGTTTTCCGACCATTGGCGTTACCCAAAGATAAATTAACGTCTATAGTATAATCTATTTTAAAGAGAAGGAAAAAAAACTGGTCGTGACACATAAGAAGGTTTGAAAATCAAATATTTAATAACAGTTTCTTCTAATTAATTTTCTTCCAATTCTTAGGACGGCAAATAGTACAAGTAAAAAATCTTTACATTTTTAGCCAAACTTAGGCATAATGTCGTTGGGAGCTAAAAGATTTAAGCACTTTGAACTGCAATTCGTTAATTTCGACGATATATATTTATTTATTAGTTGTTTTTTTTTTTTAAACTTACAAATGTGTGTCTAATTACATGTTTTTATTGTAATAGAAAATAGTAACCAACAAAAATATATAATAATAACAACGCATCCGCATTATGGAGTATTCGGAGACAATTCATTGAAAATCATATAAATGCGTTATTGGTTGCCTACGGCAATTATAAGTCTTTGATCGCCTTACCCAACCGCTTATTGCTTACTTGTTAATTTGAGAATTCACAGTAATATTGTAATTATTAAGTTATTATCCCCAACCTAAGTACATTCTTGCTTTAGTTATTTGTTATTATATTATTATTTGGATATTTCTGTTCTTTTTACGTATTTTATATTGCAATAAGTTTCTTTGGTGTTAGTGGTGGATCAGGTGTCAAAAAGAATGCGTTTTATGTCTTAAATTTGTAAAACCAGTGGGTCAACTTTTATTTTCGGTAAGTAGCGTGATTTATATTAGCTAGTGTAATTTGTAATATAATAATGTTTCTAGCTGCGTCCGATTCTAGCAGTGTCGACTGTTTTATTTTGTTTTGGTTGAGAGCCAATTGTAGTGGGTGCTGCTAATTGCTACTGGGTGCGTAGGTTATTAAACAAAATTGATTACATGAAAAATATTTAAAATTGAAACAACAGAACAAAGAACGCTGCTAAAATTGCGCGCCTTAAAAAAATAATAATAGATGATCATAACCTATAAAAGTGTTATTTCTTTTCAATCTAATATAAGTGGCAGAGAAGAATATTGAAGTAATGTAACATGGAGTACACGTATAATGGTGGTTACCTAATAAGTAGTAGTGTTACAATGTTATTAAAAATATCGCTTCTGCAATGTTTTTAATAAAGTTTAAAGAAAAAGAAAAATGCTAAAATTATACAAATCCTTAAAAAACTGCTCAAGCCACTTTTATGCTGATGATAGTCAGATATATTATGTTTTTGATGAAAAAAACATAGACAGTTCTATTAATATAATCAACAATGACTTGGATTCACTGGTTTCATACTCTATTAAAATAGGACTCTCTATAAATGCTAAAAAGTCGAATCTAATGTTTTTCGGCAGACGAGTGAAGCGGAATAGATGCCTTGACAAAGTACGAATTAGGGTAAACGATAAGCCACTGTCCATTAAGGACAAGTGTAAAAACTTAGGTATCATTATAGATTCTGATTTAAATTTCTCGTCACATATATCTATGATTTTTAAAAGAGGGTTTAGTAATTTAAAATTAATATATTCTAACCGAAAATTACTGACTTTTAACGCTAAAATGGTTTTATGTAATAGTTTAGTTATATCGCACTTAAATTACGGTGATGTGGTTTATGGTCCAAACATCCGCAAATTTGTGGCATTAGGAGAAGGGAACATATTTCGCACCATATTTAAAGAATTGGTTGGTTAACCACAATTCAACAACGAGTATTGAACGCTTGCTGTCAGTTTAATTCAATTATTTCTAAGAAAACACCTCCGTATCTTTACAACAAAATAAGATTTAGGACAGACGTACATAACGTCAATATTCGTTGGAAAAATAGATTAACCATACCATTACACCGAACACGTGCTTACAGAGGTTCGTTTTCATATCAAATCGCTCATCTTTTTAATTGGTTTCATGACAAACATGGTAATTGCAGTAATAAATTAAATTTTAAGAAACAGTTGAAAAATGATTTACTAAATAGTGTTATGACACCACCAGATTTTTAATATAATATTATATATTTTGTTGTTCTCTGATTTTTTTTAGTATATCTCTTATTTTTAACAGACTTCAAAAAAGGAGGAGGTTATCAATTCGTCCCGATATTTTTTTTTTTTATGTATGTTCAGTGATAATTCTTTAACACGGTGTCCGATTTCTATCATTCTTTTTTTGTTAGAAAGGGGCTACTTTAGGGGTGGTCCCATATAAATTTGGTCAAAATCTAAAAATTGGGTACATGAGAAAATCCTCAAACTCTTCATTTTTTAATGTATGTTTAGCGATATTGCTTTACTACCTTGTCCGATTTATATGATTCTTTTTTTGTTAGAAAGGGGGTACCTCAGGGGTGATCCCATATAAATTTGGTTAAGATGTTGTGTTGGCATCTGCACGTTTTTGAAGTCGGTTTTTTTAAATTTTTAATTTACACTTGTTATTTTTAGAAGTTTAGTTAGTTTTCTTTTGTTACTTAAGTAGATAATACTTGTACAAAAATTAAATGTACATGGTTGGGTGGAAGAGCAGAGTTACTTAGAGGCAGTTCATCTACCTTTAAGGAACACTGAACCCTGCCAATTGACATAAGTCATAAATGTATGCATAATGTCAATAAAAGCATTTATTATTATTATTATTATTATTATTATAAACAGAGATGCTAAATAATCAAAGTGCTAGCAAACGCAAGATCAAAGCCACGGAAATCCTACAAAATCAGGAGATGCCTTAGGATTATATGTTAAACAATGGACTAATTTTTTCAATGAAGCTTGAGTATTACTACGGAGAGTTATACTTGCTACCAGGATATTGATTTTTGTTTGACTCGATAAGTAAATATTGACTGTTCAAATATCCATTTAACAATTAATGTAAAAAGACAATGTTAATTACAGGGTGATTCAAAATTGAGTGCAAAGATTTAAAGGGCGTATTTACCAGCCAAAAATAAGATAAATTTTTCATATACTCGTGTCCTAACTCGCTTCATTTTCTAGATACAGGGTTTTTTTTAAATTGTTTTAATTATTAATTAAATAAAATTACACTTTGAGACGCCACTGGAATAAATAATAAATAAAATATCATAAGGCAAATAAAAATTAAAACAAACCATTCAGTAATTAATTTTTTACTTGTTTTATTAGGACCTGGCACAGATTCTGGTTTTTTTTTCTTGGAAAGCTAGATACGAGTAAAGCTTAGGAGGCAAGAAAGTTACATTATTGACCGCTTAATCTAAAAAAAATTTAATTGTCAAAAAAGCAGTGATGTACCATAATTTTACATATAAGTATCAAGTAAGTAGCCCCCTGAGACGCCACTGGAAATAATAAATTTATTTTATATTCATCAAAGGAAGGCCCTTATGACGACAAATAAGTCTATAAAATTTTATTTAAATCGGCAGAAAGGCTTTTGAGTAATTGATAAATAACCGATTTTTTTTTAAAAACTTTGACTCCCTGTATCTAGAAAACAAAGCAAGTTAGGACATATGATTATCTAAATTTTTTTTTCTTACTTTTGGATGGTAAATACGCCCTTAAGATATTTGCACTTAATTTTCAATCACCCTGTATAGAGCATCTGTTCCAATTTTTTAATTTCAAACTCTTTTATTATAGGTTCATATGAGACGATACTTCTTGAAGTATACATATTTAATAAATCTATTTTGAATGGTGTCAAAAATTTGTTATAGATTGTATTGTAAAGGGTTTTATTTTGTGGATGCTTCTTCTAATTTGCTATAAACAAAAGAAAAAATTAATTAGTAAAATTTGTTAGTTTCGGTACTATTATGGACATGCTTTATCAAATTTGAAATTATTTTAAAAAACTAATTTCAAAGCGACTATTTTTTATACTTTCCCTATTGCTGATATTTGCATGGTGTAGATAAAAATGTTTAATAAACAATTTATTTTCTAATGAACATTTTAAAATTGAGCCTAAATAACTTTACAGATCTAGATTGTCATCTAGGTTGGATATTTTATTAAAAAAAATTAGATCATCGATATACTTGAGGCAGTCTGATGTAGTAGGTATAGAGAGAATATTGACAAATAGTAAGAAAAGTAGAGGGCCTTAATTTGAGTCCTGATGGACTCCAGAGTCTTAGAGGATTGTGAAAAATACTTCACCATCACCACCACTTATAGAGACCTTAGTTTTAAATAAGACAAGAAGATTGCTAAGACCATATTTTAGTTTAATTAGGAGAATATTACGATCTACCTTAGCAAAGGCTTTCTTGAAATCCATGTAAACATGGGAATAAACCAATTTTGTTATTTTGTTTCTAAAAGATAATAAATACAGATATTTTCACAACTAAATCCGTGTTATTTGGTTGATGTATGTAATAAGTTAAATAAAAGAATTAACGTGCATGTTAAATACTTTACTGGCGTTCACCTTCCCAACGGTCCCTATGAACAGGCCCGGGTCACGTGGTCACACGTATTGATTTCAAAATATTTGAGTACTGGTTTTTTTCATAGGCATATTTTTTAGTATGTTGAAATCTCGTTTTTGATTTTTGGATCACAAAAAAGAAGAATTTTTTTTTAAAAGTTGTCTCGTAGAATCAGTTACACTAGAAACATTAGGTAAACATTTTGCAAAATAAACCTAATAATATAATAATAATAATAATAAATCTAATAAACTTTGTAATTCTTGTTTGCTATTAGGTTCTTGCATATCTAAAATACATTGTACCTTGCTATTAACTGGTTTTAAGTCTTCTTTACTAAAAATGTGCCCTAAGTATTTTACTTCAGTTAAACTGAACTTGCACTTATCTTTATTAAACCTCACACCAGCTTCTTGAGCTCTTTGTAGTACTGCTTTTAACTAAACTTAGTGCTCTTTTTCATTTTCACTATACACTAGTAGGTCATCAATATAAACTTCTACGCCAGGCAAGTCCTTGAAAATATCACTTAAAGAACAGGCATACTCTTCTTATTTCACTTTACTACGCCCTAGTTCAATCTATATTAAATTACGGGATAATTGGATGGGGAGGAGCTTACACTACTACTTTGCAACCTTTAGTGGTAATTCAAAAACGTCTGATTAAACTAATATTTAAATTAGGTCTACGATTTCCCACTGAAGCACTTTTCACTTACAGTAACTTATGAACTATAAGAAAATTGTATTATAAACAAGCTTTGATTCAACTTGTAAATACAAAAGAAATAAATATTATGTGCCGCCAATATAACACAAGATTTCATCTAAATAATAAGATTATCTTACCGAAATGTAGAACAACCCTCTCGCAACGCAGTTATTTATACGTCAGATTAAAAGATTATAATTCACTGCCTCAAGAACTAAAGTCAAAAATTTATTATAAAAACTTTTAAACTATTATTGCGAAATGGATTTTAAATGAAACTATAGATATAATCGGTAGCAATTAAAATAAAAAATAAAAAAAAATAAAAATAAACTAAGATGAAACAAACTAAAATTCTATAATAAAATTGAATATTCATATACCTACCCTAAAACTATCACTTGCTTTTGAAATGTATTGTTCAGCTAAAGGTGTGGAAATATTTTTTGGGTTATAAAATTTTTAATTGTTTTTTTTTCTCTCTTCCTTTCTTTTTGTCATGTAAAATGAAAAGAAAAAAATCATAGATGACGAGGCAAGCTTATTGCTTACCTACCTGACATACAGTGCCTGAGAAGCTGTCAAGTTTATCCTTAGCTTCTCATTTTCTGGATGTCCGGTACTCAGTGTGGCATCCTCTGTTCATTTATTCATTTGTTTTTATTATAAAACAATAATTATATGAGCTGTATTGGTATTGTTATTGTTATTATTACTTAAATTGTTTTATAAAGCGATACAAGTATTTAATACTTCGCTTCGCACCACTTTATTTAATATTTGCTATTTTTATTACATCATATTATATTTTTATGGTACTTCTTTTTTAGGAAGAATCATATTTTTTTATTGTGTATATAGATATGATTCATATACATATGTAATTTATTATTGAATAAAGTTATATTATTATTATTATACTCTGGCATACTTTCCAGCAGTAGAGGTATTTCCATCCAGAATAGAAAATATGCAAGCATTATTTATTTTAGAGGCCACTTCTTTAAATGTTGGTATTTGATGACTACAGTTTTATTCAAATTCTGTGATCCAAGCAAATTCTTAAACAATTGTCTTTTTTCTCTACAATTACCATGGAACTAACCCATTCTGTGAGTTCCGTCACTTTCCTGATTATCTCAATGTTTACCATTTTAACCAATTCATTTTTTAATTGCTCTTCGATAGCTATAGGTATTTTTCTAGGACGTTCTGATAAATTATCTTTTAACCTTATTTTGTGTATCTTTTATTTTACCCACACCAACAAACAAATCATTGTATTGATTTAAAGTGTCTTTTATGGCATTTCTTTAAATAAATATGGATCTCTTTATTAAATTAAACTAATTTATCATGGAGAATTGTAATTAATCACTTAAAATTCTGCAATTTTTTACACATTATTGATTGTACAGTGAAGCAGAGTTTGTTCTATGACTAAGATGACCCATCATAGTTCTTTAATTTTAAATTGGTTTGTTCTAGTTTTACATTTAAATTTTCAGCAGTTTTATTATTTATTATATTTACATCAGCCACTGTATCTATTTTAAACTGAATTCCCGTACCTTCAATTTCAACTATCTGGGTCCATTCTGAATTAATGGTATTTACTTCACCTGTGTTTATTGCTTGTATAACGCTTACAAATAAGTCATCATCTTCTTCTTCTTCAGTTTTTCCTCCTTTCTCACTTCGTTGACTTCGTTCCACCAAATTAATTCATTTAGATCTGCACACCTTTTTAAACTATTGTTCGTCAGCCGCAGTGAGATCAAATGTTTCATTAATCTCTTTCTGCACCTATCGTGTGTAATAATATTGCCAAGTTTCTTTCGGCTGTTATATCTTTGTCTATTGCTGTACCGGACGCTTTCATGAACACTTTTAAACGAGCACATCATTTCTTGAAGTTGATTACTACATTACCTTCGTCAGGCTGTTCTAGACGATTTATTTTGATTTTTCTCTACATTAACACAACAGTTAGTTTTAGTTCTTTTGCCGCAGCATCAAGTTAAATAAAAGACTTAGCGTGTATGTTAAATACTTTAAAGGAGATCACCTCCCAAACGGTCTCTATGAGCAGGCCCGAGTCACGTGGTCACATTTCAACCACCAACCTGACCATGTCAGTAGTGCCATGTAGGACAATAGCTCATACCTACTTTTTACTTTGAAAATCTCTTTATTTACAGTTAAATATGTACAGTATTATTGGATAGGATATAAACAATTAAAGATATATTTCACACTCGCGAAAATTTGAGTCGAAGCATCTTCGGATGTCTGGCTGCCTGAGCGCGATGCCTTAGCCCGTAATACCCAATACCTAATTTATATTTTATGAGATTAGCGTGCCATCTTCTTATCTTACGATATATGGCAATATTGGCGAGTTTACGATCAATAGTTGAGTTTGATGTTAGTTTTTGTGGCAATTTAACTCGTGGTTGTCTTCCCTGGGAAAAACTTTGAAAACCAGGGTTGTCCTTGTATGTTTGTGCGTTATTTTGTATAGTCTGTGTCTGCGTATATCTATTTAACTCGACTGGACGGTGAAATCCATCGCCAAAACAAGGATCGCGGCGTGCCTCGATCTCCTACTACTTACTTAAAATGTTTATTCTTAAAAAATACACTATTAATACATTTAATATATTTAAAAGATTGCTTCTTGGTATTCCAGGAAGCTTCATCTTCTACACCTAAAAAAAGAGTAGGCCATGGCCGATGTCATAGCCGAAATATTAATTGCATTAATTTATTAATTTTGAGCTTTTAAGAGACCTCCTTGCTTCTATAAGCATTATGAATCTGTTATGGCTTGCTTGCTAGATCGGCAGTGGAGTATGTCTATAGTTTTTGTTTGATTTTACTTATGTCTGTGTCTTCCCTAAAAAACCAATTTCGAAAGAACAGGTTGGTTTTAAATTCTTTATTTACATTATTTACAAGTATCATATTTTAAAATAAATTCAAACACATAAGTTACAGAGTGATTTCTTCGCGTATATTCTGCCATAAAGTATTCCTCTGCGATGGATCCTGGTGGGGGGAGGGGGCGGGGGGGGGGGGGGGCATGACCGATGTTGTGGCCGAGTATTCGACTGTATTTTAATTAAAATTATGAGTTAGGTGACTTCTCCCTATTGAGATCAATAGTGGTAAAGTGATGAGTTTTTGTCAGAATTTACTTATGTTTGTTGTCCCTGAAAAACCATAGTAAAAAACAGGGTTGTCCTTATATGTGCATCATTAAGGGTTGTTTGGGTAGGTTAGGAGAGTGATTAGCCTAATCTCAAGCCTCCACGCTGTTAACCACCGTCCAAAACCGGGATTTTAACAAGTTTAGTTTAGTTTCAAAAGTCTTTTATTTACAAAATGTACAATTTTTTTTATAATAACAGATTATATACAAATATATTGAAGAATTTCTTCTCAGAAACGCGTAATGGGAAGTGTTCTCTTCTTGTGATCCCCGTAGGAGACCACTACCAGTGTTATGGTCGCGTATGTAACCGTTATCATTTAATATTATGATTGGATGACTTCACCTTGTTGAAATGACAACATAATAAGTCAATTATGATGAGCTTACATGGACGATACTGGAAAAGTAATAACATTTTCCAGTAAACTGAGAATTCTGTATCTTGTGCCAGTAGCGTTGTCTATGACATACGATGACACAAACTTGTCTGATTCCGGGGATTTTTCTCCAGGCTCTTTTGTTTTTGTTTCTGTGTCTACAACAGTGGTATCCATGATACTACTGCTGTCTGATTCCCCTGAATCTTTGGAATTTTCGAGTTCTTCTATTAATTTTTTAACTGTTTCGTCATACTCCATACCCTGATTGCTATGCACACTATAGTGAGTCATCGGATCCAGCCACAGATGGCTTTCGATGGTTTTCCCCCTCTATTGGGTTTGTTATTGTATTTGCCGCCTCAGCAACACCTTGGCGGTCGGCTAGAGGTTGATCTGTGTTTGCCGCCTCACTAACACTTTGGCGGTCGCCTAAAGGTCGTTCTTTCAGATTTTCGGCCAGGGGGGCCCCTGGTTGAGGCAGTTGACCCCTGGGTTAGTTTTAGTTAGTGCATCAATCTGTTTACTCACTGTGACTGTTTCAAACTGTGTTTTCAGTTTCGTTTTAAGGGTTTTTGGTGATTTAAAGGATGTGGATGACGTTATTTTCTTTAGTTCATCTGTGGAAAACCTTGTTTTTAGTCTTTTAGAGTATATTGTTTCAAAACTCTTGGGTGTTTTGGGTGCCCTTCCGGGCTCGTTCATGGACCTTTTCTCTTAATATGGGAGTACTTACACTGGCGAGAGATAACAATAATAAAAGAAAATTTTATATTTGACAGCTGTCACTTAAATAAACAACAAATTGACCGTATAATCATAGTCATACGCTCCCTAGTACAGTTCTAGGTAAACTGGATTTCAACAAGTCAAAATTCCAACTTTGGGCAGTGACGTCACCGTAAAGTCTTCCGTCCGACTAGTTAAACTAACTAGCCACCGATGAGAGTCGACTATTCAGTGGGTTTTGGAATTGTCAGGAAAAATGTATGTTAAATGTTAGTCAAATTAGCCGCCCGAATAGATTTTTAGTGCTTTGTGCAAACAGCCATGAATCCTGTTTGCACCGTCTCTATGTTTGAAGGATAGAATGTCTTCCTTGAAAGGTGTGGGCAGACATCTATTATAAAAGTTCTCAGATAACCTAAGAACATGATTTTTAACAGTTTCCATGGCGGTTTGCTCGTACATGTCGAGTATTCTGGCGTAACGATCATACCACACAGCCAGTCGAAGACACTTGTTTTGTATGACTTGCAGTTTGTTAAAATGAGTATTAGCCATCGAACAGAAGACTGGACATCCATATAAAAGTATAGGTCCTAATACCTGTTTGTATAAAAGTATTTTATTCTCGACAGTTACCCCACTCATACGGTGCAGCATAGGGTATAGTACCTTAAATGCACCCATAGTTTTGAAGATCCTGTCTAAAATATGTTGCTTGAACGTTAGTCTCCTGTCTAGAGTGAATCCTAAATACTTCATTGTATTTTTGGTTTCTACTTTTTGGCCTTGCAAATTAATATTAGTAATTATAGGTTCTTGTCAAAAAAACAGAGTTGCTCGATCTCCGCATTGGTGAGTGACGTCACCGTGCAGTCTTCCGTTGGACTGGTATTGTTAAGTACATGTCCTGGTAAAATACTTATTTAGTGAATTTGTCGTAGTGAGAAGGGTGTTGCTGTGTATGTCCTTGTTAATTGTTCCGTCTGTACAGGTCCAACTTCTCGTGTAAGCATCCATGCCTCCTGTCTCCGGCATTTCCACTAGGTTGAGATAGTATGTCTTCCTTGACGTTATCCGGAAGACTATGTTTGTAGAATTTCTCAGCGATGGCAGTAATATAGTCTTTGAAAGTAAGCATGGATGTTTTGTAGTGCATGTCTGTTATTCTGGAGTAGCCGTCGTACTCCAGGGCCAGCCGAAGACACTTGTTTTGTATTCTTTGCAGTTTTTGTGGCTTTCCGCTATTGAGTAGAAAACTGGAGATCGGTACGTTAGTATAGGCCTGATAATTTGCTTATACAGCAGTAGTTTATTTTCACGAGTAACTCCACTAAGTCTATGTAACATTAAGTAAAGAATCCGCATCATAACCTTAGCTTTATAAGCCCATTCATCAACATGATTTCTGAACGTTATACCTTTATCAAGTACAATTCATATTTTAAGTGATTATATGCAGGTATTTTGTTTTGTTGAACCTTTAGTTCGGTGACTATTCTATTTGACCTCATTTTAGTTAATAATACCGCTTCGTTTTCTTTGTTTTTGTCTAGAAAACGGACTAACGTTCTGTTCGTGTGAATCTCCAGTCTTCCTATGGCAATTTCTGCTGATGCAGATGATTTGTATATACAAATGTCATCGGCGTACAGCGTCGTCTGTATACCATTAAGTCCCATATGAATATCATGGGTCATGATGATATACAGGTGGGGCGAGAGTACTAAACCCTCAGGTACTCCCATTCTAGCAGTGTATGGTCCTGTTATGGTGTCGTTTATTTTAATGTTATATGTTCTGTTTTGTTAGTAGCTTACAATTGTTTTCAAAATGTACACTGGGTAGTCCTTCACAAACATTTTGCAGCACCACCAACACAGTCTGTCGATTGGTATTAAACGCTTTTTTTAGCGTGATTAGCTATTTTTACCACCTGTGCTACTATGCTTTGACCAGCTCTGAACCCGTATTTCCCTGACGGTATAATCGGGTTTTCTATTTCGTGTGTATTATTCGGTCAATTATCTTGGCTATGCCGTTAAGTAAGGAGATAGGGCGATAGCTTTCTACAACCCTAGTTATTACCTTGTTTTAAAATTGGTATAACATTTGCAACTTTAAGTTTTGAGGGGTAATACTGTAGTTTGAGAACCGCATTTGTGATGTAATGCATCTGCACATAGGCTTTTAAAGAAAAATAATTAATTAGGTTATTGCTTATGCAATCAGGTCCCGGAGTCCTCCTGTTATGTAATCTCTTTACCACATCCTTGATTTCTTGGGGTGAAGTTAAGATGTTTACAGATACTGCATCCTTGTTCATATTTTTAATATCGTTAACCGTGTTTTCGATTTCTTGTTGTTCATGGTTGCTTACTATATTATCAAATATTTTTTGGAAGAGTTCGACGAACGCTTTACCCTTTTCTTTGTCTATTTAATACACTTTGTCGGCCTAATTCAGTGTGGGAAGTCGCGAAAAAGGCTTAATAAAGCTCTTCGCAATTTTTCACACTAAGATGTCCTGTGGGTTCATTGTTTCCAGGGTTTTTTTCTATTTATAGTTTCGATGTTTAACGATGAGCTTGTTTATATGTTTCCCGATGTCGTGGAGTCGAACCCTGTCATCGTCCTGTTTATGTAGTAGGCAACACTTATAACAATATGTATTTTTGAAAGTAATCATATAGTAGTTTATCATATTCATATAACAAATTTAAACAGTTTCGCAGCACAATTTAATATAGCTATGGGACAATATTTATTTATTTTTATTCTCCTTCTTAAAAATTGGTATCAATCTGATTCTCTTAAATTCACTAGAAAATGTATATGTGTTAAGAAACTTATTGTGGATTATCAGCAAAAGGTATTGTGAATTTTATTTATTTTTAAACAGTCTATTTATTTTCATTTATTCACAACTATAGAAGTTTGTGCTTAGAACTAAGCTGATTTATATTTTAAACACTTATACTAATTTAAATTTATTTTTACTAATCAGATATTTATCCTGACCTTCTATCGACAAAGTCGTGCTATTTATTTGAAACTTAGGAGTACCGGACCTCTCCCGAATTCTCTGGACGTTCTCCAAACCCTTCCTCTGCGAGTCGGCACGAGTGCAAAAGGACTTTATAGTAACTTCTCGTAGAAGTTTGTCTTGATCGACTAGCGTCAGCGGAATACAGGCGGGCGGTAGAACGGCGATAACGTAAACAAAGATTATGGCCCGACTCAATAAAAATGGCTCGCACAACAGTATATTAAGTAGACTTTACAAGCTTTGTCTGAAGTTTAATAAGTTCTGATATTTAGAACTTTCTAAACATTCCCTGTGTTCCATTTATGGGATAAAGGTATTTCAGTTGACAGCTAGGACAATATTTTTCTTTGTTTTTTTGGACGAGACGTCCTGAAAATAAAAAGAAATTGTCTAATTTGAATCCTTCTCCCTAAAAGCACGTCGTTGGTAGCGGGTAAAACGTTCGAAGTAACCCGGAAAATCCTTTTATCCGACTTAGCATACCATACATCAAGTAGCCTATGCAGAATGAGAACAATGCACAATTACTTCACTTCGGATATCTGAATAGTAGTAGGCCTTCGAGTGATAAATCGAACGATTTTCGGTTAAAGTGTTTGCGTGTTGAGGTCTGGAAAATGGAGGAAGTCGTTCAAGAGGGAGGAGAGGAGGATGTGGTGTGAAATATGGTCTCTTTGTGTCTGAGCAAAACGGGAAGGTTGTTTTTATACAAAAAATTAAAGAAGTAATATTTATTAGATTAAAAAGAGGTTGGTTTCTTCACACAATCATGTATAAAAGGAATGATTGTTTTGTATACATTTAGTTCACTTTGAAATAATTATTTTGTTACGTTGTTAAATACAAATAAAAATTCAAATTAGGTATCCTCGACCTTTTTTGTAATATAGCTATCCTGCCCAAGGATTTAAATTTTTAGAATTTCTTAATAGGGCATTTACATTATTATCTATAAATTCACCTCATTTTCATTTAGTTTATTTTTATCAATACACGAAATTGTGAATTTATTTTACGTAAACTCGCAAATCAAAATCCGAAAAGTCAAAGAAATATCTAAAATAAATGGCTAAATAATTTGAAAATTGGAAACAAATCTCAAAAATATTCCTACGAATTAACCCAAATTAACAATTCAAATTTATATCTATCCAGATAGCAGAAAGTCATCTTAAATACGACTTTAAGACGTCTAACATTAGACATATGAGATGCCTTTAAGACGTCTGGTATTTCCTGAAAGACATCTTTAAGACGTTTTAGAAGACGTCCTATGTTACATCATTTAAGGTCAAATGGACTATTATGCTACTTTGACAATTTTACTTTAATTTCACTCAAAATGGCTATCTAATAGGGGCTTTTGATATTAATAGTTCTCGAAATCTCCATGAAAACAAAACAAAAATGATAATTAACGAATATCTGAATTAAATCTTGTATTAATATGTTTACTTTTAAATTCATTTAGTTATTCTTACTTGAAAGAAACATGATATTAATGTTTTACGTTTATAAACAAATATTTATTTATTACCTGTCGAAAGTGTTTCAGGAACGTGCTACACCAGTAACAGAAATTCCACTATTCTTCCCTCTCTGATTTTAGTCTCACATTATTTAAGTAAAAAGAGACTAAACACAAACACAAATTCACAAAATGGCCCAAAGACACTTTTGGCGGCTATAATTGCGTACGTAATAAAATAATCAATAATACATAATAAGCTTTGGCCATAGAAATTTTTGGCTTGAGCTTGAAGTCAAACGTCAAACTTCACTTTATTTGATTCTTCTTGTTAAATTTGAATTATGTAAACCGTGCAAGTTTCCGTCCAACTGAAAGACATCTTAAAGACGTCTTTGAGCTTTCATATTATTATATGGATTTGGTAAGACATCTTTAAGATGTCTTAAGAACGTCTTTGAGCTCTCTCTTTACGTCTGAATTATGGATTTTGTCAGACGTCCTACGACATTGAGACCAAATTAAGACACAAAAAAGATGTCGTGTGCTATCTGGGTAGAAATCTTGAAAGTCGATTTTGTGATGCTCTAGAAAAAAAGGCACTTGTTTAACATACAAAGGGTTCTATTCCCGACTGCGACAGTCTTTTATTTTTTAAATCTAAAACTATTTGTTTTCATATTTTGGGTTTACGTCTCTTACCGTACATTGAAAACAACTCATATAGACGAAGACAAGGGCTTAATAGGCATAAATGCATTTCTCATATACACCGGTGCTTTAAAGAGGTATTTGAAGATTTGAGAATAAGCTTAAACGCCATCTGGCCCGAAATAGCCAATCAAATTTCTTTCTAGGAATCTCCACACTCATCGTGATGGTTTAGAATTAAGGGAAATTGTCAAGCATACAAGGATATCTAAGTTCGATTCCCGGCTGTGACAGAATTTGTTTCCATTTTTTGGTTTTGGGGATTATTATTTAATTAGTTAAAAAATATATTATTTTTTTTTTTAAATAATTAAAATAAAGGGCGGTGGGTAGCTCAGTGGTTAAGGTTAGGTCTTTGAAATCCAAGGATCCTAGGTACAATTGCCGCCGGTGCCAAGATTTTAATTTAATTTTGTGAATTTAATAATAATTGTAATGCATTCGTAGCATTCTTTACTCGACCTTTTACCGTTGGGTTCTATTCAACAGTGCTGCTTCTAATGTGGTACTGGAAAACAGTAACAAAGCCTACATAGAATACGAGGCTAATAATCAAAGCAGTTGAAGCCAAAAAAAAAAACAAAATTAAAAATAATACACCAATATATTTAATCCGAATATTAAAGTAGTTTAACTACCCTATACATTTCTTGAACTGTACCTACCTACTGCCTATCGTTTATCATCACTGAACTCCCAACCAGCGGAACGCTACACGATTCTACCGACCTAATAAAAAATGGCACAACAGTGCGATGTTTAGAGAGAATACAACGCATGCGCATTAAGAAGTATTTATACAAAATAAATAGATAATTAAATATATGCATTATTGGTTGCTTAAATGAACTATCAGGACTGGATAGCCTCACCCGCCCGATTGTTGCGTCCTTGTTGAATTAAGAGCTATGGTTTTTATTTTTGTGTTACTATTGAGATATTTTAGTTTTTTACAAATTTTAATTACTGTAATAGGTTTCTTTAGTATTTAGAGGTAAATCAGACGTCAAAAATAATGCGTTGTAAGGTTTTATTTCGTAAAATCAGTGAGCCAAACTCCTATTTTTTGATTTTTGATTTTCATTAGCTAGTGATACTGCGATTTAGGTTAGGATAAAACTAAGTGGAATGATCTCATCGCCTTCCATTGGGACCCAGATGGATCTATTGTCCGTCATGCCTATCTTTTAGTATACCGTACAAGTTGCACCTTTTAATGAATTCCATGGTTGCATTGGGTGAGACTTTTTTAAAGAGGGCAGACTCCAGTCGGGTAAATCAGATTTGAAATTTAGTTCTTTTTAAGGCGGAGCAGGTACATAGAATGTGCTCTGCTCATGTGGTTACCTAGATAAAAATATCGTGTCATTCGTCCCGTGAGAATGCGTATAATATATTTTCTACTTTTTTCCTGGATACTAGCAGAGACGTTCATGGATGGGTTGGGTATAAACGATTTTAAATAACTAAGCCCTGGGGTAATTTGCCAGTTCGTGAGTGCAATACTCCCTCGGTCCTTTGTCTGATAATTCCTTTGACAGTGCTCTTGGCAATGCCCAGGAATGGTCCTGGTTCGATGATTGATGTGGTTTCTCTTTTAGCGAGCCCGTCGGTTTTTCTATGCCCTTCAAACCACTGTGTTCCGGAACTCAGATCAAATTAAATTTATTCCAGGTACCGAGACACTTAAGGGTAACCGACTCTATTGGAGCTCAGGGCCTTAAGGGCTGCCTGAACTCTCTAAATATGTAAAGAACACGACCTAGTTAAAAGTAACTATTAGCAATGTTTCTATATATTCAATTTAAAATGTCATTGATATTTTTAACTACTAACAAACTTAATTACTAACATACTTAATTACTAACAAACTTATAATATTCCTATGTTATATGTTATAAATTATATTTTGTATCTCTTTTTTTCTATCAATATTGTATATTTTATCGACATCTATGTTTTAGTTTTTCATTTATGTTTAGTATAGTAGGTATATTATTAGTATAGTATTTTCCTTGCAAACAAGCATCTGATGTTTCGCAAGAATATGTGTTTGTTCGCAATTACCAATAAGACACTTTATTCTTTATATTTATTGCAAAATATATATTTTTGATTTAGATTTTTTGAATACTTGAACATTTTAGTTTTGTTATCTAAATTTGTTTATAAATATAAAAATTTTAAATCTATAAATATATAAATTTGTATATGCTAAATTCCTAAATTGACGAATAGTCGCGTCTTGAAAAGTAATAGAATCGTTTTTCTATTTAGTAATCATCATAGATCCGTATAATGGCGTTGATTAAAATTTGAATAGGTTAATACTTTATTATATACATGAGTTTTATTACTTCAATGTTTAAGATTAGTAGACAAAATATTTTCTGTGACCTACTTCGTTGATTTTTGTCGAACCACTTTGGTATTCCAATATATATTTTCCTTGTGTAAACAGTTTTTTAATTTATATTGGATCAAAATAAATAACATCGTCGATACATTTTGGGCCCTTCAGTTTCCAAAATATCTCCAATTAATTGGGAAAAGATCCAATTTCTAATTAGTAATCGGTTCGGGTTCTTCGTCAAAGAAAAATAAACAAATAAAATGGGCCAAAGAGATACCCGACTGAAAATAACATGTTCTGTGAGAAAAAGTTTGTTATTCAACAACTGTAGTACATTATAAAACTATTATCGTTCTAGAGATCAATAATAATCAGACCATTTAGATACAACGTGACATTGTATTAATCACATATTTTCTGTTCGTTTTTTTCGTTGAACAGGAAAAAACATGAAAAATTACCTAGCCTGACATGTAAACAATAAGATTTGGCCTTTAGCGACATTAGGGTCATGTCGCGTGCCTGGGAAATTCGTGGAAATCTGATAAGCCAAATGAAACGAGTTAAATAAAACACAATTATTCTTTAAACGACGTGGAATTTGAGTTTTATGATAACTCAAGTGAAAAAAAAAAACAGAAAATGATTATTGTGTTAGTTACTGCGTGTGTTTAGGATTTTGTTTAAATTTAAATTTTCACGGGAGTCCAATTTATTATTTCATCGGGAAACATAGGAACGTTTATTATTATTTTTTTTATCTAGAAAATGTATTTTGAACACATTTCTGGAAACGCATAATTTTATTTTAACAGCCAGCTATTTTTCAACTAGTGACGTTACTAAACTGCGGTCTTTAAGAAAATTTTGCTACAACTATTTGAATGTGTTTATATAAACAGATTTTATCTATTCCTGATTTTATAGTTGTGCATTTTGAAAAATAGCGGTGTCACATCTCTGAAAACGCATACATTGGGGCGTGCGGTCTATGGAAGCGGGGGAAGCACCGCTTCCCTACACTTTGAGATTTAAAAATAAATATTTTTCAGTGTACAATGCATAAATAAGGTACTATATTTTCTCTGAAACATTACGTAAACTTCGTAAATGTACTAACAATTAATTGGTGTAATGTGTAAACGCACGCACCCAGTGTTGCCAATACCCAAACTTGAAATTATACGGTGGCTAGGTACAGAAGATACGCTTTTTATACGCCTTTGTAGATTTACCTTTGGAGCCACATCTTTTCATTTGAGGATATCAAATTTGTGTTGCTGCTAGGTTTTTGAGATTGGGCACTGCCGACAGAATAAATGTAGCAATGCAGATTCGTTCAGACAGGCTGCCAAAAGTTTCCAAGTGCATTTTAACAATACGAACAATATCAGTTCGGTGAATCCCCGGCTCCGGGACTGTTTTCATTGGTCAATAACATAAAGTGTGGCGTTCTCTAAAATAAGCAATCAGCTACCAGTCAGTCACTGTTTAATAAAAGTAGAGCAGAAGAGACACACTGAAACACCTTAATTGTCCAAATAAACTTAGGAGTCTCTCAAAATAAATGGAAATCTAGAGAGATCCATAGTTTTTCCCAGAATGTACGGAAATTATACGGAATTTCAAAGAGTTAAAAAAGATACGCTGGCAAGTTAGAATATACGAAAATCGTATAATTATACGCAAATTGGCAACACTGCACGCACCACCCATGAGAAAATTCATTGTGGAAGCGCGTCTTAAAAAAGCCGGCTCATCTTTCAATTGTTTTTGCTTCGTATTAGTGACCTTGGTTTGCTACGACAGTAGTCAGTCTGTTTAAGCACGTGAAATACGGTCGAGATGCAGCGATTTTTACGTCGCCTTACGCATATTGCAATTCGCACCGCGATTCGACGTGTGAAGAAAATCGTAGACTTCAGATAGATTTCGGTTTGTTTTTCGTAGTTATTTTTCTTTTTTACAATGGATGAACTATGCTATGTGTCTGTGAACAATAATAATGTGGTAAATTGTGTCTGTATTGTGTGCTCTTTATTGAAAAAAGGATTTTCAAGTAGAAATTTTGAAGAGAGACATTATTTATTCTAGTATACTAAAGGATCCTATAAATTTAGAGACGAAAGTAGATGAGTCAGCAAATAAATTTACCAGGCATTTTCACGTAGGGTTCTATGAAGAGTATGAATGGTTAACCGGCTGCAAAACTTTGAAGAAATTGTTTTGCTGGCCTTGCCTACTTATTAATATAGCCGAAAAAACACATTGGAACTCAGTCGGTATTATAGACTTAAATAATTTTTTACAAAAGTGTTAAACGACATAATAATAATAATAATAATAATATAATAATACTCTCCCTAATTCACCCCCTTACGAGTGAATTTAAACCCCAAAAGCTGAGCTAGTGCGAGGAAAGGGACGGCTATTATTAATATTTGCCGTGGCGCTCCGGGGCGACTTAAAGATGATTGATGGTGCAATTTGACTTACAGGTGAGGAAACCCCGGAAAACCTCACCCTCTCAACCACCATCATCGAGACGGTAATGTATGGCGAATTTTTGTCATATCAACAGAAATTGAATTTCTATTAATACGGCACACATCAAATCCTATACCGAACCATGCAATTTAATTAAAAATCCACATGGTCTGGTCTGGGATTCAAAGCCCAGCAGTCTCTGACACATAAACTTGCTTATAAATATAAGCAAAATATAAGCGCGTTAGACCGCTACACCACCGTACCCGATAAATAGTAAATCTCATATAAGTGCTGCAATTAAAGAAAAAACATTCCATAAAATATAAAAATTACCTCCTCTAAAGTATCCCCCAGATGTTCCGACTTTTTCCCAAAATATAACCATTTTACCGCAGGCAAAAATAAAATGTAAGTTTAAAATTTAATGTGTTTTCCTTTATCCGTTTTTGAGTTTTCTTCAAAATTAGTAATTTACACATTTTCTCAAATATCTCGAATACGGTCCATTTTAGAGAAATTATGTATAGAATAAAAATTATAGAGAATTATATTAGAAACAACTTTTATTTAATTAATTTTTATAAAAAAATAATTTTTTACATTTTGTCAAATTTCTCGAATACGGATCATTTAAGGAAAATTTTGTATAGAATAAAAATTATAGATAATAATATTATAAGTAACTTTAAATTAAAGAATTTTTTTTGCCAGACATAAATAACAGATATATTCCATAAAATATAAAAACGGCCTCTTATAAAATACACCTCAGACGTTCCGACTAATCACTAAGTACTAAGTACTGTTAGTAGTAGAAGTAGTAGTTAAAATGTATTCTTTTTAGTTTGGCATATGTCTCTAGAAGTGACAAATATATCAGTGTACCATTTTATTTTCCATAAATACTAAACTAGTAGTGTGCAAAGGACATTCTACCATATCTACCATATAGATTCTGCATTTTTATTCTCGTCAAAATTCTGACACATTATGCTATTATAGGTACATCTAAATTGTGCATTATCTCTTGCTTATACCCGTATATTACCTACCTACAATATAAATTTGTATAAAAAAGATTAGAAAATGATTAGAAAATGTGCAACAAGTGTTGAAAATAGCACTTTTCACACGCATGTGACGGTTTGGGCCTGAAAGGCGAGTGCCACAAGTCACAAACTGTGAAAAGTGTTATTTCACACGAGTTACACACTATACTTTTCCTACGGCTGCTACTTTATTATCATATATTTTTAAGAGCCCCGCATACCGCCTGATCAATTCAAATGCGGGATTTGCTGGTTGCGTCTTCTCTAACATCCATCTCTTTTTATCGAAATAAACAATATCAACTGAGAATACATTGAAAAAGTTGTTTCTAAATTCGGATACGCGTATATAAATACGGTAATAGAAGCGAAACGACGGTTAGCAAAAAAACTGTTTTTTAAACTATATACGCCAATATGACGAAAACTGTTCAAAAATTCGTAAAAATTTATTCTTGATTATTATTAGTCAAAAGCTTAAGGATTCTAATAGTTTTCAAATCATATTTTTATCATAAGTCATAAGCGAGATAATTAAGGTAAACTAACATTATGTCACAATATGCTTGATGTACAGAAGAATATAACTTATTAACATATTTATAAGTGCGAAAATTGCTTACAGGAATTTAAAGTGGTAGATATATTTTGTATTTTTTAATTTATTAAAAGTCGGGATAAAAGCTAAAAGATGTGCAAATTTTTATGTTCTAATAAAAAGTTGAATTATTAATTCAAATAACTAATTAAATTTAATTTTTTTAAAAAATTGTTCAAATAAAAGTTGTTTGTAATATCATTCTCTATAATTCTTATTCCACACAAAATTTCTCTAAAATAGACCGTATTCGATTTATTTGAGAAAACGTAAATTTTGAATTTAAAAAAAAACAAAAAAGGAAACAGAGAAAAACAAAAAATTTTAAATTTAGTCTGTAATCCATCCTGCGGTAAAATGATTAAATTTTGGTAGTCGTAACATCTGGGGGATACCTTATAGAGGGTCGTTTTTCTACTTTATGAAATATATCTGTTATTTACACTTAGAGAAGAAAATTCTTCAATTAAAAGTTGCATATAATGTTATTCTCTATAGTTTTTGTTATATACATAATTTTTCTAAAATGTTCCATATTCAAGAAATTTGACAAAAAGTGCAAAATTCCAATTTGTAAGAAAATTGCTCAAATAATAAAGTTATTTGCGAAATTATTCTCTATAATTTTTATTCTTTATATAATTTCTCTAAAATGGACCGTATTGGAAGAATTTGAAGAAAAATATAAAATTTAAATTTTTCAGTATTTTCGTTGTCAATGAATATTTACAGGAGTTATACAAAATAACCGGAAAAAGATTGTAATAACTAGACAGGAAAGTCATGTGTTGGACACATCAGATTTTTAAATATAATGTTTTGAGTGTCGTGACAGTGACAGTTTATATTTATTTTTAAGAGAAATGAAAATAAGTATTGTACTAATTGTTTTTCAAAATATATTAAATGATTATAATTTCACCTAATGTCTACCGGCAAAAGACCGGTAGGCCTTCATTCAAGCTGACGGCCCTCTTTCAGGCAGTGGGCCCTCTTTCATGCAGTGGACCCTCGTTCGGGCAGTGGGTCCTCGTTCGGGCAGTGGGTTCTTGTTTAGATTTTTTGTTTGCAGATTACATTATAAGGTTTATTGACAAAGTCCAAATTGACATAACATTTATACCTAATACTTAATTAGGCAGGATCGGTTTCGTGGCCAATATAAATCAAACAATTTTTGTCATAAAATATATTTATTGTGTTATCTTGCTTGTTGTATTTTAATATTCACTGTTAATGTAATAAACTGATAAAGCATTGTATGCTTAACTTTAAACCTAAGAAATTGCATAGGTACCTACATAAATAATCTGTCTACTTTTGCAAGTTTTGGTCAAAAATTTGTTTAGGTAAACTTTAATACGATGAAAATTAACATATTTTACTGAAGTACATTGCTTTTAAAATTCTATGTGATAAAATTTTGTTCCTAAGTTATGTTCATAGGAAAAATTGTATACATAACTCGTTGAAAATCGTTATTTCTGTACTCTCACTTTCCAAATTAGTTTTGGAATATACCATTTTTTTACTTCTTTTACGCTTCTAAAAAAATGTATTGCATTTAACTTCTCCCAAGACATAATTAAAAATAATAATTTTTTAATGGGAGGAACTTCCTACAACTAATATTTCTAAAACCATTACACATAATCTGGTGGTCTGCTCATCGCAGGTTCTGTCTCCGACCTACGTGTGGTAGAAGTTCTTGCTTACAACACTGAGTATCTAACGCAAACCACATAAAAATAGTACTAAAATTACTTACGTCCTCCAATATTGTTACAGGTTCTTTTTCTTTTTAAAGAACAACACAAATAGTTTTTATTAATTTTAGATTTTCTTTTTGGATTTATTTATTTTTAAAAACTAAATATACAACAACGCAATCACCGCACAGTCACAGAAACAATAGATGCACACGTTATGCAGTCAAATTTAGTATAACCTACTGTTATTGTGTTGTACTCTTAGGCCCGGTTTTTCAATGTAATGTTAACTTGGAGGTTAACTAACTTCTACTTGAAGGTTAACTTTTAGTTAAAATAAGAAATGTTTTTTAATGTAAATTGTACTTCTTGTTAATTGACCTAGATTTTAATTTGGCAACGTTGTATTTTTATGTGTTCTGTGATGGTTCTGTGGTATTCTCCCGGTGAATATATTGCCTTTCATCGTGGGTATTCTAATGTTGTTTTCCTCGATGAATGACATATTCAAACTAAAAAAGAAAGATAACTTATAAAGATTTAAGAAGACGCCAAATTTTTAATTCTTGGAATTTGGAATGTTTCTATAAATCTATTCAAGAATCTATTATTTAGGCAGAGACAACATTTAACTGTAGGTCCCGAACTTCATCAATGATCATCTCAACAGTCCGCTTCGACAATCTAAATATTTTGAAAAAATCTAAACTAACATATTGTTCCATAAAATTAAGCCTCTGTCGAATTATTTTTGGCCTTCTCACTATTTCTTCCTCTTCGCTATTGTAGACATTAACAATATTTAAAGCATCCATAATGTCAAAGCACATGTAGGTTATAAAGTGAAGATTATCTCTTAACAATGGGTTAACAGTACCCTGAGAGTAAGGTTTAACTATCAATTGAAACAGAAATGTTTTAGTTAACATTCAGTTAGCTCAAGGTTAGAGTAACTACACATTTAAAAACCGGCCCTTAGTACTTTTAGTAATTAGGAATTTTTAAAACAATGGGCGTGTCAAGCGTTTGATCTCCTTTTGTCTTTTACCCTGTTCTTTAGTATCCGGTCGGCGTAATAAATAATTATCATAGGAAGGTAATAGGTAATTAGTAAATTATATTTCTTGTTTGGAACTAAGATTTCTTACAAAACCATTTGCTCAAATTTAGGTATATTGTTTATAAAAATTCTTTACGGATTTAAAATTATTTTTCCAACGAAGAGATTCTAATAAAATACATGCATTTTAGCATTGTATTTATTTAATTTAGTATATAAGTAACTAATATTTAATGTAGCCTTATTATTTATATAGTCCGTAATAATTATAATTACGAGATCGTTAATTGTATATGTGTTTCAATAAAATATCTACGCTTAGCACTTTCAGTGTTATGTTTTCCAGTGTATGCTGAGAATCCCGTCTCTAATGGTCTACGTATTACTTAGTTCTAAAAAAATCCGCCGGGTTTTGCGATGGCAGCAAAAATCAGTGGCAATTACTTAAATTTTATTTTGATCATATCTCTCTTATTTGGTGAGAAAAAATTCTCCGGTTTTTTTTAATCGGTTTTAAATTTTACTTGTAAAGGAGGCTGTTTTTTAGAATTTCAATTTTTATCGTAGTTTAAAAAATAAAAATTTCATAATTTTTTTTTCAAAAATGTAAAAAACACGCTCCAATTGTATAAATTACCAATCGACTAGTGAAAACAAAAAAAATATATTTTTAAAAATAAGGACGTTACGGTCAAAAAACGAAATATATGTGGTGTGCGGGGCTCTTAATGGTATTACTGTTAGTAGAGCAAATCTTATTTCAAACGACCAGAACTGATTCATATTTATTTATAACCATACAGTTATACATACATATATTTACAACAATGAAAAATAACAACAATGAACAATAACAACAATGAAAAAACAATTTTTATTCGCTTATTAATAGTCTTCCCTGCTTTTTTATTTGAAATTGTAATTTACTCTTATGTTAGAACAATTTTTAAAATTTATTGTAGGACAGTTCTGCCCTTTCAACACGTTTTCAGTTATAGTTATGTTTTTTCATTTAAACAAGATGGCTAAAAATTCTGAGGATCAAAAGGATGTATTTTGTGTAGCTGGTTATCTGATGTGCTTTCTTTTAAGTTTATGATCAGAAGGATTTACTGATCCGACAATTTTTTTGGAAATTTCAATTTTATTCTGTATGGAATCGTCTATGTATCCCTCAGCGACAGTGCTAGAACGCCATCCTTCATGGCGTTTGAGGGTTAGCAAATCGCCACCTGCATTAACTAACATTGTAGCTGATGATCGATGAAAACAATGGCCAGTATATTCCTGGGGGTTTGGTAGTTTTAAAAAAATTTGCTATTTCTTTAGGCATACTTCCGATTTTATTAATTCCTACTACCTGTTTCGTGCATTTTCCATTTTTGTAATTTAAGGAAAATCTCTTTTCTGTAATATTAAGAGGCCGCAGAGTAGCATATTCTTCGCAAATATTATAAAATCTTCCTGTTATAGTAAAAGATCGAGGTATCTTATTTTAAGTATGTCTGATTTTAACTAAGAAAGCGGACTTTAGATCTTGCATATCATCGATTTTCATCTGGCACAATTCCTCTCGCCTACAAGCTCCGGCTAAGCCAACAGCAACTACGGTCTAACAATTAAAAAACTTGATTAGATATTTTTATACTTTTAATAAATCTAAAACCTACCTTAGTTAATAAATAAATGTTATCTGGAGCCGTATTCAGAAATTTATGAAAATCTTGGTATGTTAGAATTCTTGATTTCTTTGGCACATAATTTTCTGCTTGCCTCTTCAGAATATCAATACTCTGAGGTTTATAGTGTTTTTCAACATAGAATATTGCGACCACATTGTTGAGGATTTATATTTTTGCGCTAATTCTTCAAAATAAACAAGCAGAACATTCTCTGATACCGATTTTAGGTTTCGTTCATTCTTCCATTTTACAAATGTTTCATAACACCTTTAATATCTTTCTTTTGAAATTAACGGTAAAAGATTTTACGTGATTTGGGAGGAGGCTCTTTCAAGTATTTCTGGAGGAGTGCAGTTAAATTCATCTTCTATCATCGTGTAACACTGCTTTTTTTCTAAATTTGCAATAAATTTGACTTTATTTAAATGAGAACTGTCAGTAATGACAATACCCGCATGCTAGATTTCCTGTGTATGCCGATTGAGCGCAACCATATTATACCCCATAAGGTGCAGATATTTTACCTGCAACTTTACATGCCGATTGAGCGCAACGGAAGGATTAAAATGATAACCATTTATTAATGAATTTATCATATTTAAAGCAAATTCTCTACGAGGTTGTTTATTGTAATTCGTCGATAATTGGTCGCCAACAAATTTCTCAAAACAAGATTACCTACAGTATTTGGTAGAAAAAGGGATTGTAGGGGTTGTTGTTATAATGATGATTTTCAATTTAATATTTTATTTTTAAAAATGGAATTCATGATGAGTGAACGTGGTCAAAAACTTATAGCTTTTCGCAAAGATAGAATTCACAGTAACTTTGCGAAGAGTATAGGTGTTCAAACAACAAAATGTAAGGCTGCTTTAAAAGTTGACCACAGCGAAACAGTGCTATTGGCAGCAATTGGTGAACACAATCATTAAGAAGCGAAGAATTTAACAATTAAGGTAATTATTAAGATCACATTTAGATAATTATAATTAAATATTACATACATACATATGTTGTTACTTTTGATTTTTGTGTCACTTAACTTGACTTGTAAAAAAATTGAAAAACATTTTTGGCATTAATACAATGTAATATTCAATAAAATTCAAGAAGATAAACAAATTGTTTAAGCATAAATTTTAAACTCTAATATCTAAAACCCTATTTTTTATCTAATTTATGAATCTTTTATTTATTTTTTCAGAAAATCTAAAACAGTGCTAAAAGGAAAGCCGTGGAAGATATTTCTGTTCGTCCAAACAAAATTATCAATTTGGAAATTGGCGGTGCGGTTCATTCAGCAACCTCAAATAATGTAGAAAATATTCGGCATGCTATATACCGCTCCAGAAGAAAACTACTTCCGCCCCTCCCAAAAAATATCAACGATGTATTTAAAGCATTAAAAAACATGGATATACAAACATCGACAGGAAAAAAATTTTTAACTTCGGCAGACAAGGACCAGAGAATTATTATCTTTAGCATCAAAAGAAATTTACAATTTCTTTGTGAAGAAGATAAGTTTTTTTGTGATGGAACTTATTCTTCGCAAATTTTTATGCAATTCTTCACAATACATGCTGTCAGAAATGGGCATTGCATTCCACTAGTTTTTGCGTTAGTTAAAACCAAAAAAGCTGAGAATTACGAAAAAGTCTTCCGATCGATAATAGATGCATGTGAAAAAGATAACATTTCTTTTACTCCACTGCGTGTGAAAACGTATTCACACGCTGTTTGAATTTGACATTTTTCGAGAGAAGTTGGTAGTGCGTTTTTGTGTATATTCTAAGCAGCCGTAGGAAAAATATATTACAAACTTGTCTTTAGTTCTTGTAAAAGTTTGCCACCACCTATATAAACCAAGTGCATTTTACCGCTGGAGACTCCACCTGACGGTGTTCGAATTTGTGCTTGTAAAGGCATAGCTGATAACGTTTTACTAGCTTATTAAAAAAAAAAAAAATTTTCTTGGATTAGAATATTATTAGAGATGAATCTAAGTTTATCCTAGACCTATTTTTATATTTTTTCCTTTTTTTTTTCTATGAAACACGAAATTAGATCATAAAACTCCTAATTTTTCGACATTTTAGGAACTCTACCTAAACAACACCTGAAAAAAATTCAAAATTTTGTTCTAAGATAAACCTTTATAATTGGTTTTTCTAGAGATCCCAAAAATATTGAAAAATGAGGCTGTAATCTGTTATGAGCCGACTCACTACATTTGTGTCACAACTCGAGCGTTAGATTCCCCTTGAATTGTTGTGTACAACAATATGTTTCTACAACTATTTTGTATGTATTACTGTAAATTTTAGGTTTTTGCCGTTCTCAATTTGAGAGTAGTGAATTTTGAAAAATGACATTGTTCACATCTGTGAAAATGCATAAATTGATTTTATCAGCCAGCCATTTTTAGAAAAGAAAAGTTATGGTATTGCTATTTTTAAATTATTTATTGTTTCGGCCTTTACTTGATGAAAATCCATTTAATTTTGAAAGAGTAAAACCAAATTTGGTAGATTTTCACACTTTTATTTTAAAAATAAAAATTTTTAAACAAACACTAACATGACATATGTTTCGAAGTACAACTTCTTTTTCAAATGAATAAGACACTCAAAGGTGTCCTTGAACTCCAACCAATTGTCATATGTGTCATCAAATTTTGGCAAAACTATATCTGGTAGTTTTATATCTGGGGCTGATGACGAATGAGAATCGTTGCAACTGCCAATTGGAATATTAGTATTAGTACTACCAGCATCTTGATTATAATCCTTTATTATAGTTTTAGCTAACGATGTAAAAGCATAAAATTTATCTTTAAAATTTACCTTTCCTTCTAACTGCTCTTCCGAATTATCAAGAGCTTCAATTTCATATTGAATTTCATTAAATTGTGTTAATAAATTTTGTGAATGTTCAAGTCGATCTTGAATAGAAGTAACATCGGTTGAATTTATAGATGGCAAACCTTTAACGTTGTTTAGAAAATTTCCAAAAATAGTTAAGGATGATTTTATAAAACCTCTTTTTCTTTTTAATTTTGCAAGTTCTGTCATGAGAAATTATCACCTATTTATTGAAACTTTGTAACAAAGGAGTAAAAATGGTTGAAGAATATATAGGATGTGGGAAAGGGTTATAGGAACGACTCACCTCCTTATGGCTTACTGAATCTTTGTACGTCTTCTATATTATGTAACTGTTAAATATCCGGGAGAAGGTCCAATGTTGATTGTAGAGCATTGACCGTGGACTGTACTTATTTAAAATTCTTTATTTTATGAATAACTATGTTATAACATAAAAAGTGATTGACAAGCGTGATTCAAAATTATATTAATTAATTCTAAGTGTCACTTCAAAACCTCTGGAAATCAATTGTTCTTAGGCGTAGACATCTACAAATATTTTTATTTGTGTTAATAAATTTCAGATTGTGTCCATTGATTTTACACTTGTACATTTTTATGCATGGCAGTATCGCATCTCTGGAAATGCATATTTTAATATTAGTAACGTTATAGAATTGCTGTTTGCAACAAAATATTTTTCGCATTCAAATTTCTCCCTGTATCCGTATTTACATTCCTGCATTGAAATATTTTGTCAAGCTAGAATGTAAATTTCGATTAGATCAAACTGGCAAATCACGACAGGTCATCGTTCCTGTCATCATCGCCGAGAAGTGATTGTTGTTTTCAAGGATTTAATTGCGACATTTTGTCATGTAAATGTTTCCAAAACGCTCCGTTTGTTATAGATGACTCTCATTGAATTTGAAAAACAAATCAAAAATGTGTGTTTGTTCCGACGAACAAACAAATTAAAACAGAATATTTTTTCCGTACGAACTTTTTATTGATGTTTAAACTCGATAGTTTTCATAAGTTAAGTATACTCAGACATAATAAGAAATAGCTATTTGACATACCATGACCTTTTGAATAGAATAAACCGAAGATATTTTTAGTTTCATTTAATATAATTAATTCTTATACCGATTGTCCCTACTTATATCTGAAAATAGATTTTCGATATCTTCTAGAGCAGTGTTACTCAAAGTGTGCTCTGCAGAGCCCTGGGGCTCCGGAAAGCCTTTGAGGGGCACCGCGAAAAAAATAATAGTCTTAATAAAAAAAAAAAGCAGTACTATCGCCACAAAAGGGAGGGGCTTTTCTTGCACGGAAAAAAAATTGTAGAAGAAATTTCTACAATTATAGATTTTTTCTCTACAATAAATAGTACATATAGGGACAGGGACAATTTGTAGTAAAAATTTCCAAATATTTGTGGAGAATGTATTGTAGAGTTATTATCTACAATATTTAATAAAAATATCCAAATGCATCATAAGAATTGTTCTACAAATTGTTATAATTTTTGCTATACATTGTATGAATTTATATAAAAAATGTATTGCGTTTTATGAAAATAAATACGAAAATTTTACACAATAAATAGTAAAAATTCATACAAATTGTAGTAATTTTTAATAAAACTTGTAGTAGTATTCCATAATTATTATAATTATAACCTAGAAAAAATGTTCCTTAATAAAATATTCAATTTATTGTTTTAATATAAAAGATACAAAGTCTTAATTACATTATGTAATAAATAACAGTAATAATAGCACCCTCAGTCTCAGTTGGCTTTTCTGCACCTGAAAAATATGAAATAAAAATTAATAACAATTGAACTGTTCATACCCTTAAAACGGAGATATTTATCACCTTTACACTGATTTGGATATTAAATGACTAAGTCAGATAACTAACAAAAATGAGAAAGTAGGTATGTCATTATTAAGACAAAAAAACATCATTGAATTTGGCACAAAATTCGATCGTTGGACACAACATTCGATCGTTGGCCACAACTATTTTTTTTAAAATAATCTACTAAGGTTATTTAAATTAGTTATCTAAAGGTAAATTATTCAAAAACAATAATAAATGTACTTACCACCAATAGAATTTATTATTAAAATTTTCTCAAACGCATCGGTGCTTATAATATAATAATGTGTTATAGGTACTCGTATATGTACCATGCTTTGTTATGTGAACATGGCGAACGGTTACTGCTGTCTGGCCATTTATGATCGACGTCAGAAAACGTTGGCCAATAGCAGAATTCTGTTTTGTTCACATGACTTAGAATTTCTACAATATTATAGAATATTTTTGAACAAAATTGAATATATTTCATAAGAAGGGATGTAAATTATTACTATTTTTTGTAGAGAAAATTACTATTTTTTGTAGAGATAATTATTAATATTTGTACAAATTTTTTCAGAAGTTAGTAGTAGTAATTACGATAATTGTAATAAATTTCTACTTCTACAAACAATAGTAAAATATACTAAACATTGTGGAATTCTTTCCTATTGTTGTAGCATTTTATTCGACAATTCAATTGCTACAATAATGAATAGTTTTTAACTATAAATTGTAGTAAAATTTTCTACAAATTGTTAAGTATTTTTCTACAAGTCTACTACTACAACATTGTAGTAAAATTTTCTAGTCACATTTTTTTCCGTGTGAGGACCTTTTTTTAGAAATTACTAAGAGAAAGGATGATACGCAGACCTTCTCTGTTAAAAGGGTTCGAAATTTCCGAATTCTTCTAACAGAGAAGTCGCTGAAAAAGCTCAAGGGTGTGGGATAAATAAAAAAAGATTCGATTGACAGAGTGTGAAGTTAGCTTTATTTTCGTTTGGTTGAAATGTTAACGTTAATCCAAGTTTTCAAAGTTGGAAGAAATAAATGAAAATTATAAAATGGTTTATATTATATCTAAATATTACTGTATGCAGGGAAAAAATATGTTAAAGATAAAATATAAAAATACAGACGAATGGTTCTCCGGTTTACGCCAAGTACTTGTCGCTTACAAAATCTGGCAAATCAGGTATGCAAATGTTTCTCTATATCTATAATGAAATGAATCTCCTTAAAACCCTTAAAACTACTTATAATCAATAACTATACTTATGTAAAGTATCTACAATTGCTACCGTCGTAGGGAATGCCCCCAGACCGGTTGAGGTTAGGTCGGAGTACTAAATGGGGCTCAATTCGCAAAACAAATAAACAGAGACCGTCTTATTTGAAAATCCGGGGTTTTGGTCTTGAAATAACCACACTGGGTATCCAGATATCCTGCGGCAGGTTATGATGGTATATTGGCAGCAAACGGTAGCCTAACAAGAACTACCTTGTCTGTGGGAGATTTCTTTGCGAGCGGCAAAACGGCAACAGCTGATGGCCTGCTTATTTAATGCTTCAAAAGCCGGGAAACTTGCACGCCGATAGTATTACTGTTTGAAGGTCTTCGAGAATACAACGAAGCCAAGAAGGAACGACCGAACAAAGGAAGGAAGGAACGCACGAATGAAAGAAGCGAACCAAGAAGGTTTGAAAAACATTGACGATTGTAACGATTATTTATACAGAAGGCTGTTGGGAATATAGGTAAGTGAAATAATAATTCATTTTGAAAAACTCACCCTTGATGGTATGTGACCTCTTAGTTACTAATTTATTAAATTCACACTTTTAGCCCGATACTATATCCACCACTAGGTGTATGAATCACAAAGATTACTAAACAATATATATCAAACTAAAGGAATCTATGGTTTTTGCACAAGAATAAATCCTAGAAAATCCTAGCTGAAATCTTGGCACATGCCACAATCAGAATCCAAGCAAAAACTGGGTCAGGAAGTAAGTTCCACAAAATGGCCATTTTCTGGTAAGACTGTGGTCACTATTTACAATTTTAAAAGAATTTGACAATTGAAGGGGGTCAAATTAGACATGAAAACAACAAACCAAATTTAAAGTTGTTTAATATTTAAAAGATCTGTAGTCATTACTCGAAGTAGCAAAATATATTTACTTAGACTATAAATGATTATTTATTGAATGCACTAAATACTATTGATAATAAACCAGGTGAGATTATATTTTAATGCAAATTACTTTTTGATAAAAATGGATAATTTATGAATTTATATTCTGGATTTATATACCCGTACAATCCTAAATCTAAAGATAACTAAAGAGATTAGCATAGGTTATAGTAGAATAGGTAAGTAATATTGTAGTTTAGTAATTAGAGTAGCTTAGGGTATATAAGAATGAAATAGAAGTAAAATAGTGTACATAGTTAAGCGTAGAATAGTTTAGAAGTAGAATAATGTAAATAGTTAAGCGTAGAATAATTTAGAATAGTGTAGTTTAGTCTAGTTTAGTTTAGAGTAGCTTAGAATAAGATAGGCTAGTAAATATAATAAGTTAGAATAGTGTAAAATTAGGGTATTTTAGACTAAAATAGATTTAGGTAGAGTAAAACCCGTAACAAGGAGAAAAAATACCGAACTGGGCTCCTCTAGAGAGAGATGATTTAATTATTAGACGAATCTCTGCAAAGGAAATTGCAAAAGATATAAAAACAAATGTTATTCCTAAGAAAGCTCCTGGCTTTGATTTAATTACAGGAGCAATCTTAACCCTCGGTCACCCGCGTTTAATTTCCAAACAAGAGTACCCGCGTGGTGTCTGTGAGACGCCATTCAATTATGTCATAAGAATGGAATTAAAATATATGCTGAAGGTTTTATTAAAATAATTTACATATTACTCATGTATATTTTTGTTTTACCCTAAATTCACAAACAAAAATTCTTTTTTAATAACAGTAAAATAAAATATGTACATTCTACATTTTTAAACATATGAACAAAATAAATTAAATTTATAAAATACACAGATAACTTCTTAGCATAAATAGAATGATACAATAAAATAAAAATAAAAAAATACTCAAACGTGATAATAACTATTTAATTTGAAATTACATGACTAGCATATATATTCTGCATGCTCAAGGCATATGGATATGGAATTAGTGCATTGCTTGAACTTGTATTTGTTTATGCGATTTTGTTTTTACTACACATATTTAGTACACGTATTAGGAATGTACATAAAAGGAGAAGTCCGAACCTCACTATTTTAAGAAGTTCTGCGTATTTATAATGAGAGTGGCGTGTGTCAGACGCCACGCGGGTATCGGAGGGTTAAAACAACTTCCGAAGAAAGCCATAATTAAACTTATACACCTGTTTAATGCCTTATTCAAGGTATGTTCCTAGGTTGTGAAAACTAGCTGAAGTCATTATGATCCCCAAACCAGGAAAACCTCCGAAAGAAGTTTCGTCAAATAGGCCAATATCTCTATTGCCTATAATATCGAAACTATTTGAAAAAATACTAACAAAAACACTGAAACTCTTCACTGAAGAAAGGAAACTAATTCCAAATTACCAGTTTGGCTTTAGAGAAAACCATTCCACTATAGATCAGGTTCATAGAATCTCAAATGCGATTGAAAAAGCATTCGAAAACAAGGAAGTCTGTTCAGCCATCTTCCTCGATGTTGCGCAGGCTTTTGATAAAGTATGGCATGATGGCTTAAAACAAACTAAATGTACTACTTTCACAGCCATATTCAGAGCTATTGAATTCTTACATTTCAGATAGATTCTTTAGATTAAAACAAGATGAAGCATACTCTGAATTAAAAGAAACAGGAAAGCAAATAAACTACAAACATCAGTTATTCAAATAAATTATTGGACCAAAAGATGGCGTATTAAACTAAACGAAACCAATATTGTTAATATTAATTTTACTGACAAAAAGGGTCAAATAATACCAATTAACATAAATAATGCTTAGGTCCCTTATGCTAACTCGGAAAAATATCTTGGTATTACATTAGATGCAAGACTTCGCTGGTAGGTCTATGTTAAAAAGAGTTAGATATAAAATTCAAGAAAATGTACTGTTTATTTGGTAGGCATTCCAGCCTATCTACATATAACAAAATTCTGTTATATAAACCAATTTGGACCTACGGCATTCATCATTGGGGTTGTGCCAGCTACAGTAATATTCTAATAAACTAGAGATTCCAGAACAAAGTTGTGAGGAACATTGTCGATGCTCCTTGGTACATTAGAAACAGCGACCTTCATCAAGACCTTCAGATGAACCCTGTTGACAAGATTTTCACCAGATTCGCTAGGAGTCACGAACAACGGCTCCATCAATATGTGAACGTTGAGGCGATCCAGCTTCTTGACAACATTAACCTGACAATAAGACTCAAGAAAGTGAAACCTTTTGAGAGAGCCAAGTGATTGGGTTAATAACAAAACAAAGCATTGTGAGGTTTAGTGTTGTACATTAAGTTACCAGACCTTGACTCAACCAACCCCGGTCTCTCCTAAGAAAAGACCAAATAAAACAAAATAAATTTGGCTAGATAAAAGAAGGAAAGAAGGTTATAATTTGCACTCTGTTAAAATATTTTTCACGCCATCTAAAAAACAATTGTGGTTAAAATCAAGATTAATTATTGTCACAGTCACGAACAACTAAACCTTATAGTTTTGTATCTATGAACATCATGGACATATTATATTTTAAAAAATCTGTTCTTTGTATCCAATATTTTACATTTTTCTTATAAATACGGTACCTACGACGCTGAGTCTCTTATGTGGTTAGGTAAAAAATTGAAAAATTTTGTATTTATATACATGGGACTGCGTTGACCTATAGTTTTCTCAGAAGTAGAGGTTTCTATTCCGAGTTTGGTACTCATGTGTTTGTGTTTGCAATTCTGGCATACTTTTATAGATATTTAACACAAGTCGTAATGCATATAGTTGTGGAGAATCAAGGATTTGGCTCTCTTCGTAAAGTTTATCATTTTTTCTTACGCATTAATTTGATAATTCATTTTTGTATAACGTTAAGATTTTGCAGGTAACGTTGAATGGTACTATCCCATTTAATAATACCGTAGGTTATTTGTTATTGTTTAAGTGAGAAATAAAGTGTTCAAAGATGCCTGATGTCCAAATAATTCGTTACGAATTTAAAACGTGGCAGAAAACACCTAATTTTTTGTACTACATTTTTAATATTATAATTCCATCTTAGATGACGGTCCAAAATAACTCCCAGATACTTAATTGAGGGCTTTTTGGGAATAGTAGATGAGTCGCTTACTTTTAAGGGACCAAGATTGGGTAGACTACTTACTAGACTACAAACAGTTGAGTATTTAGTTTTTTCGACATTAAGAGTGAGTTTGTCATATTGAAACCATTTTATTATTGTTTGCATTTCTAATTCAACTATTGTTTTTATTGAATTTCAAGTTTTTCTCTTGTATAAGATGGCTGTGCCTATCATCTGCAAAGTTAGTAACAGTGCCTTCTGTTTTCATTTATAAAAGTGAATTAATATACAAACTAAAAAGTAATGGACCTAAGACGGAACATCGAAGGTTACTTCTCTAATTTCACTAACAACATCATCTATTTTAATTTGTTGTATACGCCCTGATAAGTTACATTTGATTAAATAGTGCATATTGCCCCTAATACCATAGGATTCAAGTTTTTCTAATAGTAACACATGACAAATAGTATCTAAGGCTTTGGAGAGATCAATAAATATACATAAAAAGGGTTTTTCTTTAATCTATATGTGTATATATTTCTGATATTAATTTAAAAATTACATCCTCTGTTGATCTACCCTCTCTAAAGTCATACTACAGTCAGTTAGAAAGTCAAATTTGTTCAAAAATTTTGTGACATGATTTTTAATATTTTTTTCAATTATTTTAGATATGTATGATATCATAGTATTAGGACGGTAATTTACTATTTCATTTTTTTGTCACTGTTAAAGATATGTTTGATTAAACTAGTCTTTAAGCAAGTTGGAAATAGGTACACTATTTTGAAAGTATTTATTTGTGATGAATGTTATAGGAAACTATTTCATTCTTTACTTCTTTTAATGTTTCAGCTCGGAAATTATCTATACCTAGAGATTTTGTTTTGAAATTTTTTTACTATATATTCAACCTCCCGAGTATTTGTAGGGAATAAAAAAATTAAATTTTCCTTTTTCAATGTGGCCAACATAGTTGTCAGGAGTTGTTATTTTATTAGCATAATTTCTTCCCAAACAACTGTAATGGGTGTTGTGACTCGTATCTATGTTTTTCTTAGTCAGAACCTACTTTAGAAATATTTTTTGCGTTTTAATGAATCGTAAATTAATAAAAGATACTAGAGCATCGCTGAGATAATTGTATTAAGATTAAGGCTAAGGATACATAGTGATATGGAAACACCCAGTATATGGATTTCCAAAATATCGAATACTACCAAATCTCAAAACTGGCGGGTTCAAAATCTAGATTTATAAATTTATAAATTTATAAATTTATAAATTTATAAATTTATAAATTTATAAATTTATAAATTTATAAAAAAAAATAAAAAATAATTAAAAATCAATTGAATAAAAAACAATCTTCTATTTCTCTTCCTTGGCTGTTGTGTTTCTGCTCCTACTCCGGCTCCTACTGTTAGTTCTTTTGTCTACCCTGGTTCCTCTGTTCTCCTTCCGCTGTTTTTCTATAATATCTGCTGCTACTCTTATTTTCACTTTAATTAATTCTGGGTTCTGTTAACTGCTACACTTTTTCTTTAAATTTAAATAAAACGTTTCTTTACCTTTATTTTTATATTTTTCTTTATTTAAATCTTCCAATCTTTAACATATAACTTCTTTAACAATATTACTCTTCGATATAACCCATTTTCAACTACTATATTCAATAATCCATCTGATTTTTTTAAAAATTCCTATCTAACAATAATTTTGATGAAAATCTATTATCTTAAAAAATCAAATTAACAACAACCTTGATAATTTTACAATAAAATTATTCTAGACTCTAAACTGTCCAACTTCAATTTTGACATTTTAATTTAAAATTTCGTTATATGGGAATTTCCCTTATCAAATCCCCCAAATTGACTGTTTACATATTATTACTTTTAAATATAATGTTAAACACAAAATTTCCAAATAATTATCTTTAAATTATCCAAATAACCAATAAATATCCAATCTCAAATATATTAATTTTAAATTTTCAAACCTTTTATTTATTTAAATTGTTGATTTTTCTATTACTATTGTAACTATACATACAACTAACACAATACAACACTCAAACGTACCAACACTAACAACATAGAAAACATTTAACATTTAACACACATATCTATATAAATCTTGTATAAGAAAAATTCCTCTTATTCCTTCATTATTTATATATTTTAATATCCCCTTTCTCATTGTCTACTATAAATGGCCCTTAATGGAAACATCAGTCTCGCACATATCTTTTTTTTTATCAGATACTCTTAGTGCTCTAACAATCACTAAATCCATTGATCTATCTATCTATCTTTATTTTATTAATTTTACCTATTCAATTTTCAAATTCACAGATAATTTTAAATTTCCCTTTCATCCCCTAACTAAATTTTACTACTTTTCTTTCACCTTCGTCCTCACTTTTTCTTTTTCTGTTAATCTTCTATTCTTCATTATCTTCCCCAATTCGTTCCTACATTTTATTTTCGTTTTCGTTTGTTTTATATCTTCAAATTTTTTTTTAAAATTAACTTTAATTTTTAGACTTTTATATTTCTTTTTTCTTCCTTCGTTTTGTTTCCTGTTTTTCTCTATCTTATTTCTTGCTTTCTTTCTGAATTCTTTTCCATTTATTTTTATTCTATTTTTATTATCTTGCCTTTTATTTTCTCCTTTATTTTGTTTCCTAATTTGTTTTATTTTCTTTCTCAACCTTTCTTGTGATTTTTCAATTTTAAGTTTACTTTTAACACTATCAACACTTTGTTCAATGACATTTATTTTTCTTCTTAATTTTATTTCTTGATCCTTCTTCTCTTGAGAAGATTTATTTTCTATATATTTTAGATTTAATATCCTTTTATCCTGATCCTCTGCCTCCGATCTTTTCTATATCTGTAGATATTTTTTCTTGTGCTATTTTAAATTTCTTATTTTGTTTATTTCCTACTTCATTAATTCTTCCTATCACTTCTATTCTTAAATTTTTCTTTATTTCTTCAAATTTTACATCTGTTTTCACTTCAAATTCTTCAAATTTCTTCATTAGTTCTTCTTTATCTTGTTTCCTGTTTTCTTCCATATTATCCAATTTATTGTATATTTCCATAGAGTGTTTCTTCATTTCCATCATTATTGCCGCAAACATGTTCTTTAAAATTCCCTAATCTTCCTTCTTACCTCCATCTTCCTTTTGTTGCTGCCCTGATTCTTCGTTTTTTTCTTCCATGCCAGTATTATCTAAATCTCCTTGTCCTACTTGTTGTAAATTCTCTTCCTCGTCTCCTGCATTGTCTTCCATTGTTCCAAGCTTCTTTCCTCCTCGCAAATCCATATACTTTTTATACCTTCAAAAAAATTTTTTAACACTTTTATATAACACTTTTAACAAAACTTTAACTTGTCTATATAAATTTGTGTACTTTTGTGTTCTCCCTAATGTAATTTTACCCAAATTTAAAATTTTCTATCCTAACTGATTGAATTTATTTAAATAACATTCCAATTTCCAAATATTATAGATTGTCTCATATACCATATACACTGTTCCTATTCCAAATAAAAGAATCAACAATTTAAATATAAATAAAAAAGTCTTACCAAATTAATTTTATACAAATTTCGTTTCCTTGGCTTTCCAAATTCTGTCTGCCTTCTTTTCTTTTTTATATTCCCCTCAAATTTTTATATAGGCGTACACGTTGGGCGCCACTTGATATGGAAACACCCAGTATATGGATTTCCAAAATATCGAAAAACTACCAAATCTCAAAACTGGGCGGGTTCAAAATCTAGAAAATTTATAAATTTATAAAAAAAAAAAAAAATAATTAAAAATCAATTGGCTGTTGTGTTCCTGCTCCTACTCCGGCTCCTAATGTTAGTTTTTTTGTCTGCCCTGGTTCCTCTGTTCTCCTTTCGTTGTTTTCCTATAATATCTCCTGCTACTCTAATTTTCATTTTAATTAATTCTGGGTTCTGTTAACTGCTACACTTTTTCTTTAAATTTAAATAAAACTTTTCTTTACCTTTATTTTTATATTTTTCTTTATTTAAATCTTCCAATCTTTAACATATAACTTCTGTAACAATATTACTCTTGAATATAACCCAATTTCAACTACTATATTCAATAATCCATCTGATTTTTTTAAAAATTCCTATCTGACAATTAATAATTTTGATGACAATCTATTATTTAAAAAAATCAAATTAACAACAACCTTGATAATTTTACAATAAAATTATTCTAGACTCTAAACCGTCCAGCTTTGCTAACTTCAATTTTGAAATTTTAATTTAAAATTTCGTTATCTGGGAATTTCCCTTATCAATAGATCAACAATCCTCATATATTCATATTAATACTCGTATAGCGACCAAATCTAGTTAGTTAGATATTTCTAACATTCAAACTGCTAATATTTTCGTGGGACAGATATCGGCGTTCAAAAGCCAGAATGGCAGTTTGGACAGGTCGTGGTCTAATAAGCTTCAGCACGACCCTATCTCCCGTATATTTTCTCTCTCTCTAGCGCTTCGATGTCGCTGCAAAAACAAACCGAACGTTTGTGTCACACTCGGCGCAAACTTACTGTCATCTGCGTTTGAGAGACACGTCGGCATTTCCCAAACTAGCTAGGTAGTTTCTACTTCTACTTCAGGAACGAGAAGACGCATAATTACTGTGTCCTGTCATCGGGTGGCAAAATTCGGTTAAGGATAGGGTGAGAAGTTTGTCAGTTTATTTCAAGTTTTCATTCTAATTTCGAGAAGTTACGTAATATTGCGGTTACGAATAAGAGAAGTTAAAACAGAAATGAGCTAGTAATTTGGTTCTTTTTTTAAGAATCCAAATTTCAAATAACTGATCATACGAGGAGCAATTTTAATTTAAAAATAATTCTACCAAAATTGCATTTAATGTTTATTTGATTACTAAGGAGTCTTTGAATCTATAATTATTAGATTATAGATGATTCACTACACTTATGCTCAAGAAATAATATAAAATCCATAGTTATTTATACACTAGTAAAACAAAAAATATAATTTTCATAATAAGTTATATTGTAAAATAAGAAAAATAAAACTATTTCATAATATTCGTTTTGCATTTATTACCACCACATGGTAGCAGAGCGTGGTTAATGCAAACGAAAGCTTTAAATTAAAATCCGAAAAAAAAATGGCGACTTCAAAGTATCGTATTGATTCACTTGGAAAAGACAATTATGGAGTGTTCAGGCTCAAGAGAGTTGAATAAAAAGTTATTCGGGATATGTAAGCAGCACAAAAGTTAAGAACGCTGATGCAGAAGAAAAATATGAGCAAAATGATTAAATACCGCACTCAGAAATATTACTACTTATGTCCTCATCTGAATTAAAACAAATAAAAAATTGTAAGACTTCAAAGGCCATCTGGGATATGCTGAAATCAAGCTACCAGAGTCAAGGACCCGCCAGAAAAGCAACACTTTTAAAACAACTAATTCTGAAGAAGTTGACGAAACAGAAGATGTACGAGACCATTAAAACAATTTTTCAAATATTGTTGATAAAACTATATGTCCGCAGAAAATTAACTCAGAATTGTTAAGCATGATATTGTACAGTTTACCATCAAGTTCTGAAAACTTTAGAATTGCAATTAAGACAAGAGATCAATTACCAAAAGAAGGAGATTTAAAAGATAAAATTACTGAAGAATCAGAAGCACGAAAAAATCATGGAAACGTTGACAATGCAACAGGTGCTTTTTATAGCAGAAATAACCGAAAACCTTACAGACATGGTAGATTCAAATATAAATGCAACAAATTTAAAAAAAAATGGCCACAAAAGAATCAGACTGTTGAGCAAAAACAAATCAAAGTGAAGATAAGCAAAATTTAAAAATATAAACAGTTTATTATTTCAGAACTATTTCTGTACTATTTCTGTACTATTTCTGTACTATTTCTGTACTATTTCTGTATTATTTCTGTATTATTTCTGTACTATTTCTGTATTATTTCTGTACTATTTCTGTACTATTTTTGTTCTATTTCTGTACTATTTCTGTACAATTTCTGTACAATTTCTGTACTATTTCTGTACTATTTCTGTACTATTTCTGTACTATTTCTGTACTATTTCTGTACTATTTCTGTACTATTTCTGTATCTATTTCTGTACTATTTCTGTACTATTTCTGTACTATTTCTGTACTATTTCTGTACTATTTCTGTACTATTTCTGTACTATTTCTGTACTATTTCTGTACTATTTCTGTACTATTTCTGTACTATTTCTGTACTATTTCTGTACTATTTCTGTACTATTTCTGTACTATTTCTGTACTATTTCTGTACTATTTCTGTACTATTTCTGTACTATTTCTGTTCTATTTTTGTACTATTTCTGTACTATTTCTGTACTATTTCTGTACTATTTCTGTACTATTTCTGTACTATTTCTGTACTATTTCTCTAAAATTTCTCTACTATTTCTCTACTCTTCTCTATTTCTACTTTCTCTACTATTTCTCTACTATTTCTCTACTATTTCTCTACTATTTCTCTACTATTTCACTACTATTTCTCTACTATTTCTCTACTATTTCTCTACTATTTCTCTACTATTTCTCTACTATTTCTCTACTATTTCTCTACTATTTCTCTACTATTTCTCTACTATTTCTCTACTATTTCTCTACTATTTCTCTACTATTTCTCTACTATTTCTCTACTATTTCTCTACTATTTCTCTACTATTTCTCTACTATTTCTCTACTATTTCTTCTCTACTATTTCTCTACTATTTCTCTACTATTTCTCTACTATTTCTCGACTATTTCTCTACTATTTCTCTACTGTTTCTCTACTATTTCTCTACTATTTCTCTACTATTTCTCTACTATTTCTCTACTATTTCTCTACTATTTCTCTACTATTTCTCTACTATTTCTCTACTATTTCTCTACTATTTCTCTACTATTTCTCTACTATTTCTCTACTATTTCTCTACTATTTCTCTACTATTTCTCTACTATTTCTCTACTATTTCTCTACTATTTCTCTACTATTTCTCTACTATTTCTCTACTATTTCTCTACTATTTCTCTACTATTTCTCTACTATTTCTCTACTATTTCTCTACTATTTCTCTACTATTTCTCTACTATTTCTCTACTATTTCTCTACTATTTCTCTACTATTTCTCTACTATTTCTCTACTATTTCTCTACTATTTCTCTCTATTCTCTACTATTTCTCTACTATTTCTCTACTATTTCTCTACTATTTCTCTACTATTTCTCTACTATTTCTACTATTTCTCTACTATTTCTCTACTATTTCTCTACTATTTCTCTACTATTTCTCTACTATTTCTCTTTTATTTTTCAACTATTTCTTTACTATTTCTTTACTATTCTCTACTATTTCTCTACTATTTAATCACTATTTTTTTACTATTTCTTTACTATTTATCTACTATTTCTCTACTATTTCTCTACTATTTCTCTACTATTTCTCTACTATTTCTCTACTATTTCTCTACTATTTCTCTACTATTTCTCTACTATTTCTCTACTATTTCTCTACTAATTCTCTACTATTTCTCTACTATTTCTCTACTATTTCTCTACTATTTCTCTACTATTTCTCTACTATTTCTCTACTATTTCTCTACTATTTCTCTACTATTTCTCTACTATTTCTCTACTATTTCTCTACTATTTCTCTACTATTCTCTACTATTTCTCTACTATTTCTCTACTATTTCTCTACTATTTCTCTACTATTTCTCTACTATTTCTCTACTATTCTACTATTTCTCTACTATTTCTCTACTATTTCTCTACTATTTCTCTACTATTTCTCTACTATTTCTCTACTATTTCTCTACTATTTCTCTACTATTTCTCTACTATTTCTCTACTATTTCTCTACTATTTCTCTACTATTTCTCTACTATTTCTCTACTATTTCTCTACTATTTCTCTACTATTTCTCTACTATTTCTCTACTATTTCTCTACTATTACTCTACTATTTATCTACTATTGATCTACTATTTCTCTACTATTAATTTACTATTTCTTTACTATTTCTCTATTATTTCTCTCCTATTTCTCTACTATTTCTCTACTATTTCTCTACTATTTTTCTACTATTTCTCTACTATTTCTCTACTATTTCTCTACTATTTCTCTACTATTTCTCTACTATTTCTCTACTATTTCTCTACTATTTCTCTACTATTTCTCTACTATTTCTCTACTATTTCTCCACTATTTTTCTACTATTTTTCTACTATTTCTCTACGATTTCTATTTTTCTACTATTTCTATTTCTCTACTATTTCACTACTATTTCTCTACTATTTTTCTACTATTTTTCTAACATTTCTACACTATTTCTCTGCTATTTTTCTACTATTTCTCTACTATTTTTCTACTATTTCTCTACTATTTCTCTACTATTTCTCTACTATTTCTCTACTATTTCTCTACTATTTCTCTACTATTTCTCTACTATTTCTCGACTATTTCTCTACTATTTCTCTACTGTTTCTCTACTATTTCTCTACTATTTCTCTACTATTTCTTTACTATTTCTCTACTATTTCTCTACTATTTCTCTACTATTTCTCTACTATTTCTCTACTATTTCTCTACTATTTCTCTACTATTTCTCTACTATTTCTCTACTATTTCTCTACTATTTCTCTACTATTTCTCTACTATTTCTCTACTATTTCTCTACTATTTCTCTACTATTTCTCTACTATTTCTCTACTATTTCTCTACTATTTCTCTACTATTTCTCTACTATTTCTCTACTATTTCTCTACTATTTCTCTACTATTTCTCTACTATTTCTCTACTATTTCTCTACTATTTCTCTACTATTTCTCTACTATTTCTCTACTATTTCTCTACTATTTCTCTACTATTTCTCTACTATTTCTCTACTATTTCTCTACTATTTCTCTACTTTTTCTCTACTATTACTTTACTATTTCTCTACTATTTCTCTACTATTTTTCTACTATTTTTCTACTATTTCTCTACTATTTGTCTACTATTTTTCTACTATTTCTTCACTATTTCTCTACTATTTCTCTGCTATTTCTCTACTATTTCTCTACTATTTCTCTACTATTTCTTTACTATTTCTCTACTATTTCTCCACTATTTTTCTACTATTTCTCTACTATTTCTCTACGATTTCTATTTTCCTACTATTTCTCTACTATTTCTATTTTTCTACTATTTCACTACTATTTTTTTACTATTTTTGTACTATTGCTGTACTATTTATTCATGTTCTATTTGGGGCAAAATATGTATTCGTATACAACATTTTTTCAGTTTACTTCTAGGAAGAATAAGTAATCGATAAATGAATTTTTTATTTCCAACTCATTCTGTAATAACATATGACGAAAATTTTAACTTAAAATTCATTCCTCCAAGCATAATTTCCCACGGCAGATTATAAATTCCAGTCCAACACCTTTTCAAATGGATGAAATGTCATTATTTGCCATTACTTCGGCTTTATTATCCAAACAACCCCCAAAAATCCATTATCACTCGAGATAGCGCCTGGTGCTGTCAACAAGAGGCTCGGCACTTCCTACCGTATGATTTTATATTGATTCACTTGTTGAATCACATGACATCTGCTAATAGGAAAATTGAGAAAATGGGGAGGAACGCGGAAAACACAAAAATCAAAATTTATCGGCAACGTTCACGTTTGTACTCTTTATTTGTTTATTTGTCTCTTCTATTGGTATTTATTTTTATTAAGAGAATTTTGTGGCAATTTTTATTTACTTGAAAATTGGATACTCAAATATTAGATAGTTTTAGATCAACAATTTAGCTTTCGGTTGATCGTTTATCGTGAAGTAAAATCACTGATATTGGTCATTTTAAGGCTGCAATTTGTTGATATTTGTAGAAATTAATATATTGAGATTATATCACTAAGTTGTTATCACTTATATACGAACCGAGAGAACGAGGTCTATTAAACATGTTTACCAGTAAAAAAATTGATAGTCATTAATAAATTACCTCATTTTCGGTTAATAACGGTAAATAAACGCATGTTGCTGGAAATGTATTAATTTGAAACTGCTACAATTAGTCAATTGTTTAATAACTAATATTACTGTTAATGAACACTTTAATATCCACTGGTTTTCTATTTTGTGAAATGCCTTAAACCAACAAATTTTGCTAAATATCCTTTCAGGTAGTTGTATTAATATCTTCAAATTTCTAAATGACTCAGTTTACTTTCAACTTTATTTCAGTCTTTATTGTTGTGTTGTGTTAACCAGTGGGAAAAATGGCAAAATTGATTGACTCGTGGGTAAAATATTATTCAGACTTTGTTGTAAAAGGTGATAACCAGGTGTTCTGTAAAACATGTTCTAAAATTGTAAGTACTTTTTTATTTTATATTTTATTTTGACCTTTTACAATGGTAAATCAAACGACAGTAAAATATTATTTCAACTTACAGTTAAAAAAAAAGTAGGGCAACTTTACAACGTACGCATTTATTTAATGTAATTAAAACTTCAACATCTATAGGAATTTATTTGTTTTAGATTCCGCTCCTTTTAATGAAGATTTATGCAGAGCTTTAGTGACTTCGAATATCCCTTTAATACGATTAAATAATCCAAATCTCCGATCATTTTTGCAAAAATACTGTCAATTTAATATTCCAGAGCAAAGTATATTACGCAAACGTGGTGTTGACAGTTTGAACATTGAGACTCGTGAAAAAATTCGTAAGATTACCGTTGAAAACCATTTCTACATTATTGTGGATGAAACAACAGACTCTTGTGGTCGATATATAGCCCATATAATGATAGGTTCATTATGCGAAGAAATGCAAATTGGTCCATGTCTAATCGCTCCAAAGCAATTAGATAAAACAAATAACTTGACAATAACTCGTTTTATCCAGACAGAATTGTCTTCCTTTTTTTCCCGGAAGCCGTTCCAACATAAAAATGTTTATTGCTGTTATCCGATGCTGCCTCGTACATGGTAAAAGCCGCACAAAATTTAAAAATGTTTTATGAAAACTTAATCCATGTTACATGTTTGGCTCATGGCCTTAACATAGTTGCAGAAGAAATTAGGTCTAACTTTCCTTTAATAAATGATTTAGTTAGTAATGTAAAAAAAAATATTTCTTAAAGCTCCTTTAAGAACTCAATTGTACAAAGAAAAATTTCCTGAATTACAGATGCCACCGGAACCTGTGATTACTCGGTGGGGTACCTGGCTTAAGCTGCCTTTTTTACGCGGATAATTATGAAAAAATTAAAGAAATCATATTTGATTTTGATGATTCATCTAAGGGAATATCTAATACAAAGAAATTGTTTCAAAATCACATATTACCATAGCAATTAGTGTTTTTAAAAAATTATGCATTTGTACACAAAATTATATTAGATTTAGAACAAAAAAATACGTAAATTTAATTAAGACGTTTGAATCAGAGTGTAAAAATGTCCAGGGCGATATTGGAAAGACGATTTTTCATAAATTTTCAAATGTAATTTAAAAAAATGAAGGATTTATTGTTTTAAGAAACCTATTATATATTTAATTCTTGTAACTTTGAAGATATTAATACTATTCTTCCAGATATTTCAGGAAAATTTAAGTTTGCACCTATTACTTTTGTAGATGTCGAAAGGAGTTTTTCTTTGTACAAATACATAATTACTGATAGGAGACAATCATTTAATACAGATAATTTAGAAAAACATCTAATTGTTAATTCGTTGATTTGTAAATAAAATTCGTTAATAATTAAATAATTATTAAGTATTATATTAGATATTGTAAAATAAAACAAATAATAAATATTAATAAACCATTTTAATGAAATAACAAATTACTCTTATTGCATATGCTCTGCATATTTTTCAATTTTTTACGGATATATTGAAGTATTTTGCGGCATATACGAGTATATGCGCATATTTAACTACTTTTTGGGTGCATATATTCCCAGGTCTACTGATCACTATTAAACTGATATAATGGTGCCTAATAAACTCTTTAGTAGCAGATTGCTAACCATAATTAAATGTTCAACAACTACAAGTAAATTTTAACGATGATTATTCCCTCCATATTCTACGTAATGTATATTTACAAGCTTAATAATCATTCGCGCCATAGCATGTAATGAAGAAACAACTCTATCCCTACGAAATTCTGTGTACTTGTGTGATATGAGTAAATCGTGTTTCAGTGAGTTTTTAAGAACTAAATGATGTTAAATCTGATTTTGGAATGCCTAATTAGGCATTCCAAACAAAATGGCTACCAGTGGGTTTTGACAGGTTTTGATATGGCAAAATTATGGCAACCCTGTAGGCCTGGTGATTTGATAAGGTCAATGAAATAGATGATTATCCATATCTTTCAAAATAAACATAAGCTTATAAGCCTTGATGTGAAAATGTAGGTTATTATTTTTTTTACTATATCCAAAGGCTAAATATTGGTTTGAAAATACATTTTTGCAAAATCGTTTCTGATTAATGAGCACTTGTAAGGCAATATGGCCGCTGATAAACGACCCACCTTGAGCAATCTATATAACTATATATGTACACCGAGATCTAGTTAAAAACTGGAGTGTATCAAGTGAACCATTTCTATCTGATTACAAGATAATTGTGTTTAAGTTAGAAAACGACATTCCTGAAACGATCTTCGGGAGGAATCCTAGAAAAATAGACTAGGACAAATACAACACCATTCTAAAACAAAATTTAGCACGTATCCAGACAAAAAAGGAGCCTAGGCACCCACTTGCTCTGAAAAGCGATCTCGAAGAACTAAATGGGGCAATACTTGAGGCATATGAATCAAGCTGCCCCATTCAGAGAAATAAAACTAGTAGAGATACTCCTTGGTGGAACCGTCATCTGTCAAACTTACGATCCGAAGTGCGGATGCTCTATAATAGGGCCAAGCGCAGCGGAGATTGGCAGAGCTACACCGAGGCGCTTACTACCTACAACACAAAAATTAAAAAAGCTAAACGTAACATCTTTAGAAAATTCTGCGAGGATGTTAAATCTACACCTGCGGCAGCAAGCCCTGGCAAAAGGGAGAGTTGATATAGTTATGGCATTAAAGAAACCAAATGGAAGCTTCACGGAGAGTGAGGAGGAAAGAGCTCGCTTCTTACTGGAAACTCACTTTCCTGGAAGCTCACCTTTTCTAATAAGGGACACAACTATGGTAAGCAGGCCCTCATGAGAGGCCGCTGCAGTGGCCAAACAGATATGCAGCAGAAATCATTTAAAGTGGGCCGTAAACACTTTTAAACCATTTAAATCTCCAGGTGTGGATGAAATATTTCCTGCCTTGCTTTAGAAGGCACAGGAGAAATTACTACCATACATAATCCGGCTATCATGGAGTAATCTGGAGCTAGGATATATACCAGTAGCATGGAGAAGGGCCAGAGTCACCTTTATTTTAAAAGTAGGGAAAAAGGATACCACACATCCTGAATCCTTTCGACCAATCAGCTTTACATCCTTTGTATTAAAAACAATGAAGAAGGCTGTTGATAATTATATAAGAACGGAAGTCCTGGAGAGGGTGCCACTCCATCACAGCCGACACGCGTATCGAGCAGGAAGATCTACAAAAACTGCCGTCGTACAGTTCACTGAAGTAATCCAGGATGCACTGACAAACAAAGAAACGGTCGTGTGTGCTTTCCTAGATATAGAAGGAGCTTTTGACAGCACGTCACACGAATCTATAAAAAGAGCACCTGCAGAGAGAGGAGTAGATAACATCACATCCAGACGGATGGCTTAGCTGTTATCTACGAAAACTGCAGAGACACAGACAGAGCAGGACACCATCTCCATCTGCACAGCCAGAGGATGTCCACAAGAAGGAGTTCTATCCCCACTAATGTGAAGCCTAATCGTAGACGAACTTCTATGCAGATTGACTGACCTCAGTATACCCTGTCAAGGTTATGCCGACGACATAGTTATATTTGCTAGTGGTAATTTCAGTAATATTTTCTGTGATATAGTCTAACGAGGACTAGAACATACCAAAAGATGGTGCCGTGAAGTGGGACTACAAAAACAGTAGCCTTTAAAAAAAAAAGCAAACTTAAATAAGAAAACCGTTAAATTAGACGGGATAGATATAGAATGGAAATATGAAGTCAAATATCTAGGCCTAACCCTGGAACACACATGAGAAGGAAGTAGTAAATAAGGTTACAAAAGCCCTAATGTTATGTAAAAACATTGCAGGTAAACGATAAGGATGTAACCCAAACATACTGCGATGGATGTAATAGTGAGACCAATCATCACTTACGGGGCTATAGCCTGGAGTAACAGAACTAGTTTAGCTACTACGAGAGCTAATATCTCAAACGTACAAAGACTAGCCTGTGTTTGTAATACAGGTGCAATAAGAACTTGTCTTACAGCCGCAATGGAGGTAATCTTAAACCTCACCCCTCTACATTTGATGACAGAGAATGTGGAAAAAAGGACACGATATAGAATGATTAGGAACGGAGTAATCAGACAAAAGTCTACTTGCTTTAGGACTTAAGATACCTGGGACATGCCCCGGGATAAAATGCTAAAGAAGTGCAGTTTTGTGAGAAACTTCAAAACCACAGAGCTGGGCTGCAAGAAATACTGGAGCCAAGAATCCATCGCGCTTACAACCGAAGGACGTGCTATTCAGTGGTATACGGATAGTTTCAAAACCATTGAACGAACTGGAATAGGAGTGTATGGGCCGAGAACCAAGCAATCCGAAAGCTTGGGAAAATACTCAAGCATCTTCCAGGCGGAAATTCACGCAATCGGGAAGGGTATCCGGTTTAACATCGAGAGAAACTATCATAGACAAGATATTATCATCATGTCCGATAGTCAAGCAGACATCAAAGCGGAGCTCTTACGTAATCAGCTTAAAAATGGTCTGGAGATGCTTAGAACAATTGAATAAGCTAGGTGAGAAAAATAGAGTCACTTTCACTTGGGTCCTGGGACATAACGGGGTACAGGGTAACGAGATTGCAGATAATCTTGCAAGGAAAGGGGCTCGAATACCCTTTGTAGGACCTGAGCCGTTCTGCGGTATCAGCAGTAACTATATTTAAGAAGAGGTTAAAAAAAAAAAGCAGTAGAAGAACCGATAATTGGAACAATCTCTTGGGGCTAAGACAGGCGAAGATACTTCTGGGTGAATATAAACAGAAAAGGTCAGAAGCCTGCATCTGCCTGAGCAGGAACAGGCTACGTATTGTAACAGGGATTCTTACGGGCATTGCCGACTAAAAGGGCACCTAAGTAAACTAATAGTAGTAGAGGACAGTGAGTGCAGATTCTGTGAGGAGGAGGACAAAACCTCAATTCACATCCTAACTATATGTGTAGCACTCCAGAATCTAAGGGCACTATATCTATGAAGATATCAAATAGAAGAGGGAGATTTACCTAACTTGAAGCTACTTCAAATCCTACACTTCCTTGAGAAAATAGGATTGGAAGGGTAGTTATAGGAATTAAGACATTTTCTTAGTGCATTGGCAACAGAAATAAGCACAATAAATCTTTTAGGTCGCAGTGTATTAACACCCCATTCTCAACATAACACAACCATATATGTATGAAAATGAAAACAAGTTCATTAGGTCGCCATATCTAAATGTCAGTTCCCACTTGTCAGCAGTTTGACAGGTCGTTGAAATGCCTAATTCTAAACGTCCTATTCTACCTTTTTATTAAATAAATAATTAAAGAATTATGACTAATGTGTACAAATAATGATTACTTTTCTTTTAGTAATTCAGTTCTGCACTTTACAAACAGTCAAGGTAAACAATTATTTACATACAAAATGTTTACTCACAGGTTGAATCTTTTCTTCCTTTCAGTCCCAGTAATGCCTGTAAATCAAATACCTTCTCTAAACTAGTGCATATTTCTAGTCCATGTTTGGCATCTGCTTCTGCATAAATTTGACCAATTCTTACTGTACAATGTTTGAACTTATTTAATATCAAATGTTAATACAAATTTGATTATTTAACAATGTTATTTTAAAAGAATTTAACTTTTAAAATAATTTTAAAAATATTTTTAGTACAAAAAGAAATTTTTGCTAGCATTCTTCATGCAAGGAATACCAAAATCAACAACTTTATTATCCCCTCACCGTGGATTCAAGTCCCATAGTAACGAAGCTCTAAATTAATTACCTTGATAGTATTTGTTCGGCTTGAAAACTAGTTAGAATCGTTGAAAAATTAAATTCTACACATTTTCTTTAGATTTTGAATTTTTTTCCTTTACAATATTGTGACATTAATATCAATATACATAGCATAGCATTGAATAGGTTTCGATAAGCCGATTTTAAAAATATAACTTTTATTAAACTGAACTATGTCGACATAGTTTACCTCCCAGGTAGATATTGGTATATATTTAATTTAGCCTTCATGATATATGTACATACCTGACATATACACAACTATTAAGTTTCTTGAATTAATTTAGGCCAGTGCAATATTTATATTTTTTCTACACCCGTGTTATAATAATGCACTTATATGCCCATAATCCGTTTTATAATGATACCCATTATGATACAGACTTTTCACACCCATACATATTTTTAATCAAAAGAAACACATAATTTTTTAATCAAGCATACTGTGCATTTGACGTGTGTCCTAGGTTCCTATGTAATTGTTTTAGTTGTCAAAATTAGTACGTATTAATTTTCGTAGTTAGCTAAACTTCGATAATTATATTATCAAAATCATATATCATCGATATAGAAGACTTACCATCGACTCCTCCACACATATCGGAGAAAGCACAAAATTCAGTACAAAATATTTTGCCCCAAAAATCTATGGTAATATCAATACCCGAGCTAATACCATTAATAACAATTTTGTAGAATTTTTTATAGAAATACGAGTATTGAATTGAGTTATAAATAAAATGTGGAACTCTTGAACCTGTACTGCCTTCGGCAAATTAAATTACTACACTCCTTTCTTCCTAGACTATAGGTAGGTCATGATTTTCTGACTACTGTATTTCATTTCTATATACAGAGTATAATCTAAAATCTAAAATTACCCAATGATTAACCATCACATTATTTTGTCAATGTTTTCATTAAACTTCAAATAATGGAGTCAAATCACGAATGTCGTCATTATCAAAGATCAGTGTTCCGTATTTTTTTTTTTAAATTATGCTCATTATTGGGGGATTAATGCCATGTTTTCCCTCCATAATTTTTTTTAATTAAAGGGGAAGTCTGTTGCTGGCCTGAATCCGTTGCCTAATTGGCTACATTGAACGTAATCTTTCATTGCAGGTTATGTAAATAAATTTACGTGATTCTAGTTTTAAAAAGTGGTCTTAATTTTGTATGGAATTTGTAAAAATATGATAACAATAATGTAAAATACAGGGTTACGAAAAAGTCTGGCAAAAATATATTTTGTTTGAAACGAATGAATATAATATAATTATGAAATTGTAGGTTATTTGGAATAAGAGCTATACAATATTGGGCTGGCGATGTTTCTTTAACAGATTTGGAATTTGGAAGTGATACAGGAGCTGAAAAAAACATATAGAACCCTCTGAGTACATTTTATAACCAAAATAAATAGTTAATTGTGTTACTTGTAAATAAGATTCACAAAATATGTACATATTTGATAAAATCCTTGCTTTAATATATTTAGAAAAGAAAATAGAATTCATATTTAATAATTTCTAAACTTTAATTATGGTTGTTAAGAATGGTGTGTTAATACACTGCGACCTAAAAGATCTATTGTGCCCCCTTCTGTCACCAATGCACTAAGGAAATGTCTCAATGCCTATAACGACACTTTCAATTCTATTTTCTCAAGGAAGTGTAGGATTTGAAGTGGCTTCAACTTAGGTAAATCTCCCTCTTCTATATGATATCCTCCTAGATAAAGTATCCTTGGATTCTGGAGTGCTACACATTCAGTTAGGATGTGAATGGAGGTTTCGTCCTCCTCCTCACAGAATCTACACTCACTATTCTCTACAACTCTCAGTTTACTTAGATGTCCTTTTAGTCGGCAATGCCCGATAAGGGTCGCTGTTACAATACGTAGCCTGTTCTTGCTCAGGCAGATGCAGGCTTCCGATATTTTCTGGTTATATTCACCCAGAAGTGTCTTGGCCTGTCTCAGCCCCAAGAGATTGTTCCAATTATCGGTTCTTCTACTGCCCAATTCTTTTTTAATCTCTCCTAATATTAAGTTACTGCTGATACCGCAGAACAACTCAGGTCCTACAAAGTGTGTTTGAGCCCCTTTCCTTGTAAGACTTTCTGCAATCTCGTTACCCTGTACCCCGTTGTGTCCCGGGACCCAAGTGAAAGTAACTCTATTTTTTTCGCCTAGCTCATTCAATTATTCTAGGCATCTCCAGACCATTTTTGAGCTGATTACGTAATAGCTCAGCGCTTAGATGGCTGCTTGACTATCGGACATGATCATAATGTCTTGTCTATGATAGTTTCTCTCGATGTTAAGCTGGACACATTTTTCGATGGCGTGAATTTCCGCCCGTAAGATGCTTGGGTATTTTCCCAAACTTTCGGAGAGCTTGGTTCTCGGCCCATACACTCCTATTCCAGTTCCTTCTATGGTTATGGAATTGTCCGTATACATTTAAATAGCACGTATTTCGGTTGCAAGTGCGATGGATTCTTGGCTCTATTCTTTCTTGCGGCCCAGCTCTGTGGTTTTGAAATTTTTCACAAAACTGTACTTCTTTAGCATTTTATCCTGGGGCATGTCCCAGGCATTTTCAGTCCTAAAGCAAGTAGACTTTCGTCTGATTACTTAGTTCCTGATCATTTTATATCGTGTCTTTTTTTCCACATTCTCTACCATCAAATGTAGAGGGGTGAGGTTTAAGATCGCCTCCATTGCGGCCGTAGGAAAGGTTCTCATTACACCAGTAATACAAACACAGGCTAGTCTTTATACTTTTGAGATATTAGCTCTCGTAGTAGCTAAACTAGTTCTGTTACTCCAGGCTATAGCCCCGTAAGTAATGATTGGTCTCACTATTGCAGTATACATCCATCGCAGTATGTTTGGGTTACATCTCCATCGTTTACCTGCAATGTTTCTGCATACCACTAGGGCTTTTGTGGCCTTATTTACTACTTCCTTTTCATGTGTGTTCCAGAGAAGTTTATTGTCCAAGGTTAGGCCTAGATATTTGTCTTACTTCACAGCACCATCTTTTGGTATGTTCTAGTTTTCGTTGGACTATATCACACAGGATATTACTAAACTTGCCACTAGCAAATATGACTATGTCGTCGGTATAACCTTGACAGAGTATGCCAAGGTCAGTAAATCTGTATAGAAGTTCGTCTACATTTAGACTCCACATTAGTGAAGATAGAACTCCTCCTTGTGGACATCCTATGGTTGTGGAGATGGAAACGGTATCCTGCCCTACCGTGTTTTTGCAGTTCTCGTAGATAACAGCTGAGCCATCCATCTGGATGTGATGTTATATGCTCTTTGTATGCAAATGCTATTTCCACAGATTCGTGTGGCATGTTGTCAAAAGCTCCTTCTATGTCTAGGAAGGTACACACGACCGTTTCTTTGTTTGTCAGTGCATCCTGTACCAGGGCAGTTTCTGTAGATTTTCCTGCTCGGTACGCGTGTTGACTGTGGTGGAGTGGCTCCCTTTCCAGGACTTCCGTTCTGATATAATTATCAATAGCCTTCTCCATTGGTTTTAATACAAAGGATGTGTGGCTAATTGGTCAAAAGGATTTAGGATTAGTGGTATCCTTTTTCCCTACTTTTGGAATAAAGGTGAATCTGGCCCTTCTCCATGCTTCTGGTATATATCCCAGCTCCAGTTATTCACAGTTAATAATAGTCGATTTATAAAAAGGATGGAATTCTAATTTGTATATTTTGATAAGGACTTTTTAATGATATTTGTTTTGTAATTTGACGAACGTCAATAAGTTGTTAAATAAATTTAATTTTCTTCTGTTTATTTAATACTTACTGGTAATTCATAAAAGATAGTAATTGATTTAATTCTGCAACAATTTAAATTCATTCATAGAAGTGACCTTTTAAGTTAAAAAAAATAAATAAAATAAACAAAAAGTAAAATAAAAACAAAATAAAATAATAAAATGAATAAAATAAAATAGTAAAATTAAATGAAAAATAAAATAATAAATTTAACAATATATAAAAGATTAAAACTCACCTGGGATTAAGATAATCTTCTGCTCTGGAACTAAAACTCACTTTAAGAGGAGTTAAATAAAGGCTAACCAAAGGTAAACATAATACTATACGAGTAATTATTTTATTTTGAGTATAATGTTAAAATAATAAATTTTATTATAGATAGGGTTAAATAACATTACAGTATCTACCTATATTAATATTATATCAAAATAAAAAAATATAAAAAAAAATAAATAGTTTAAGATTTAATTGATCGTTTTTGATTTAATAATTATTAGTTTATATTTTATTCAAGCCACTGGATTTTTTTTTAATAAAATATTACGTCTTTTATTTAAATATAAACATTCACCAAATTAAACACTTATTCACTTCTTATAAAATGTATTAATACCAAGAAAGTTATTAACAATCATTATTAATTAAAATTTAGAGAGCGTCGAACGTGTGCATATGAACCCACGTCGATCATAAGTGTCTTTTTTGATTTTTCGGTCTTCTACTCGTCGAGCGCGTAGTGTATCCAATATCCAAGATCCAAGTATGACTTAGGCAGTGGCGGCGTCTTGAATATTGCACGAATCTAACACGGCCGGACTGACCAGTGTTTCGTTCTCGAAACTCCTATCATCGGACTTCGGCTCCTCTGCATCTATAATACATCAACAACTTAGTAATCTCAAATTAAATAAATGTAACTGCTTTTTATACTTTTAGCAGTTACCCATCATGGAATTATGCTGACTCCATGCTACAAGGTATTGTTTCAACCTTGGAAAACGGTATAGTTTCAACCTTGGAAAACAAAATTTATTAAGGACCATGGAAGTATGCTGACTCCATGCTACAAGGTATTGTTTCAACGTTGTGAAACGGTATAATTTCAACCTTGGAAAACGGTATAATTTCAACCTTGGAAAACGGTATAATTTCAACCTTGGAAAACGGTATAATTTCAACCTTGGGAAACGGTATAATTTCAACCTTGGGAAACGGTATAATTTCAACCTTGGGAAAACGGTATAATTTCAACTTTGGGGAACGGTATAATTTCAACCTTGGGAAACGGTATAATTTCAACCTTGGGAAACGGTATAATTTCAACTTTGGGAAACGGTATAATTTCAACCTTGGAAAACGGTATAATTTCAACCTTGGGAAACGGTACAATTTCAACCTTGGGAAAACGGTATAATTTCAACCTTGGGAAACTGTATAATTTCAACCCTGGGAAACGGTATAATTTCAACCTTGGGAAAACGGTATAATTTCAACCTTGGAAAACGGTATAATTTCAACCTTGGGAAACGGTATAATTTCAACCTTGGGAAAACGGTATAATTTCAACCTTGGGAAACGGTATAATTTCAACCTTGGGAAAACATTTACTTTACTTTCAGTTTCAAAAAATTGAGTCATGTAAATCAGTCACTAATGATAACCCGCTCGGCCAAAGCCTGACTTGTTTAACATTTTTCGGACGAAATTTTTATCAACGCCTTTATTTTTCTCTACTCCGATCTACCATCTTCGGCGGAGATCTTTCATCCAAGAAAATCATTTTTTTTGTTTGTTTGTTTGTAAAAACATTTTCAAATATTTAGGAAAATCTATGCTTTTTCTAAGGCTACTAAAAGTTGCTTAAAATAAATTAAACCCTGTGAAACAATTTTGCTAAAAGTCGACATGGCAATAAAATTATTAATTAAATTAATTTCCATAGCACAGTTGTTTACTGCAGAAAGAGAAAAACTAGTAAACCACAAATTGTAGTAATTTTTTATTTTTATTTTAATAATCTGGCATAATTCAACTCGATATTGTTCAGTAATTTTTATTGATTTAAACTAATTCCAAAATCCACGGAAATTTTTAAAACACCCGGTAACTGTCGCTTTATAATACGTACCCTACGCGTCATTATAATCGGTAACATAAATATTAAACGTGTACCTAGACTGAGCTGGCTTGCCTGTAATTTTAAAATCTGTTCCGAACTTATATTTTGAAATAAACTGTCTGGAGTTATGCCCATAGAAATTTCCTGTAAATTAACCCGGGCTGTTCAATAAATGTTTCACAGATCAGCTCGGTATCAATAAACCCATATCGGTTGATTAATGTTTATTTTCGTAGGCACACTCTTTCTTTCTCTTAAAATAAAGTTTACGTTGCGTCTTTTGTCAATGGAATTCTTAACAAAACAATAATCAATCGTGTGACCTGACTTTGAACAAAAGTTACATTTATTACTTTTAGGAGAGTTATTTTTTGTTATGGTTTCGTTCTGAGTTTGGTTAACAGATTAAAAAAATGAATTATTTTTTAATGGCTTATCTCGCTTGAAATGCTGTGAGACATTACGTAGAGGACAGTGGCGTTTCTGATGCCCTATACGCCCGCATTTAAAGCAAGATAAATTTGATTTAAATTGTTCTGATTTTTCCAGTTGCTGAAAGCGATTGATTTTTTCAGAACTACAATTAGAAATATTTGTCACAGCTAAGGGTTTCGTGACAGTACCCAAATAGGAAATAAGATCTGAAATCAAATCAAAATTTCGCATACTTACAGACTCTTTGTACTTTAGTATCATGAATACCATAAACAATCAATTAGGTCAGAACACGTAAATTTTTTAACAAGGCTACATAATAAAGCTACATAAGAACTAAAGAGTGAGCTGTCAAAAGAAGAGATTACAATTTTCTCTATTAAAATTATTCTTACAAGTTCAAATTTAAAATTACATTTTTTTTTTCAATGAAGCAACCTTTTTTGGTTTGAACATAAAATGTATACAAATAAGGTTCAGCTGTCATAAGTAGAGACTTCAAAAAATAATCGTCAAACAATTTTCTATGTGAAAATGACTGAATGAAGTTCAAATTTAAAATTATAATTTTTTTTTTTTAATAAAGCAATCCTTTTTTTATGCACGTAAGCTGTATAAGATTTACAAAGTGAGCTGTCAAAATAAGAAACTACCATTTTCTATGTGAAAATGACTCTTAAAAGTTCAAATTTAAAATTAAACCCATCTCTTAATGTTGGAGACCAATTCTCAAACCATATTTTTTTTAGCATCGCCCAATAAAAAGCGTTCAACTCTTACCTGTATCTGCAGGTCTTACCACTCAAATTTCTCTTTATCTTTTCGAACTGTTGTAACCAAACCTTAGAATTGTCGGTATCTAACCAAAATAAGAGCAAATCAACTTGTTCTGGAGTTGTCCTGCTGTTATTGGAACTGTGCAACATCTCTGCAATGAAATCATCCATGATACAGGAGTTGTTCTGCTGTTTTCGGAACCATTTGACATATCTGCGATGAAATCATCCATGATACAGGAGTTGTTCTGCTGTTTTTGGAACTGTGCAACATCTCTGCGTGAACACTATCCCACTTCTGATTTAAGATTTAATTGATCGTTTTTGTTTTAATAATTATTAGTATATATTTTATTCAAGCCACTGGATTTTTTTTTAATAAAATATTACGTCTTTTATTCAAATATAAACATTCACCAAATTAAACACTTATTCACTTCTTATAAAATGTATTAATACCAAGAAAGTTATTAACAATCATTATTAATTAAAATTTAGAGAGCGTCGAACGTGTGCATATGAACCCACGTCGATCAAAAGTGTCTTTTTTGATTTTTCGGTCTTCTACTCGTCGAGCGCGTATGTGTGTGTATCCAATATCCAAGATCCAAGTATGGCTTAGGCAGTGGCGGCGTCTTGAATATTGCACGAATCTAACAATAGAGAAAAAAAAACAGTAATAAAATATACAACCTGAAAAAATTTATGAATATATATTAAATGGCAGAATCCTGGCACTAAAACGTCTCGGCGCTAAAATTTCCCAGCACTGAAACGTCCTAAAACGTCCCGGCACTGAAAAGTCCCAGAACTGAAACGTCCCAGCACTGAAACGGCGTCCCTGAAACGGTGGCACTGAGAAAACCCATTCGCAGGTCACGTATACTCAACACCATTCTTCTATCTCTTATGACTTAATCTTGATTATAATCGTCAGGGTCAATCATATTGCAATTTATTGTTTTATTAACTGTGTCATGTCTAAAACTTCAAACTTGTATTAATTAATAAAAATGTGATAGATGGTACTGTAATATATTTTTTCCTACGACCACTTAGGAAAGTGACACATATCACACTATATAGGGCCGTTTGCACCACTTCCTCTTAGGTGAACCTTAACTTTGAGTATCACCTAAGTTGCACATTTCATTTTCTGACCACAATCCAAATAGTTTAAGTTGTACTTAAGTAATAGTGAAACTAAGCCGAAGGTATCATCGGTTTAAGTTCTACTTTGCGTGTTTTTAACGTCAATCTGACAAGTTTAATATGTTTATCAATAGAAAATAATGTAATTAGAATTATATAAAAGTGTGGCCGAAATAAAGTATAAATGGAATTTTTGGAACATATTTTCGATGATGATGACGATTTTGATGAGTTAAATTTAATTATTTTTGGGATATCTCGACATATTTATCACAGAACGCAATATTTTGAAAGTTTTGATAGCGGTATAGAATGTTTAATAATAAACTCTTTTCTTTAACTGAATAGTTTGGTCCACGCTTGGTTTAAGTTTTTAATTTTGTTTTATTTTCCATCTTAATTGTTAAAGTACAAAATGCAAAATTACAACACAAACTTTAATCAAATAGATGACAATTCGACACTAACATTGATTAGTAATATACAAATTCTCTAAACTTTTACACTGCTGCCAAGTTGTTCTTCACCTCAGCATAGATTTTGTTAAGTGAAACCTATGCAAAACATACCAAACTTAAGATTCACCTTAAGTCAAGGTACACCTTAGCTAAACCGTAATCGTAAGTTGAAGTGGTGCAAACGGCCCTAAGTCCTATGGAAAGTGCCCTATATCACACGCGTATAAATAAGAATTTACTTTCCACCCGTGTACAAATATGCTAATTTCCACAGCAGCTGTCACAAAATGTGAAACACATCATTTCTATTTTGATCTATGTAATGTTCATATTAATTCTAAAATCGATATGATTGTTAAATTATTGAAATTGTTGTGAATTAGACCCTAGATAATTATCTTTAACAATTATTATTAAAATAATTTTAAAATAACTAAGATATGTTTCCTTTTTATTCTGGTTAAACACATAACCGATTAGATCATTTAATTAACGTAAGGCCTATTAGCTTATATGGTTAGTGGGTCAAATTTATCAACTTTGCCATTTGAGACTTGGCGAGCGACTGCGCTTAAATCCTGGCGGGGCCAGAATTTTTTTGTTTTTTTATTTTTGTTTTGTTTTTTATTTTTTTTTTATTTGTTTAGAAAATATAAAAATTTAATAAATACGATTATTGTTGATTATTTTTTTAAATATATTTAATTATTATAATATGAAACCTGGTTTTACATTTTTTTATGAAATTATTTTGTGGTAGTAGGAAAAATATTATACATTACTTGTGTGAAAAGTGATTTTTCACACTCGTAATGTAATACCTATGCTATATTTTAAATCGATATTATTTATTATGATTTGTTAGGACAGGCTAATCTAGACCAAGGACATGGGAGGCTCAGTTGTTAGAGTCTGGATTTAAAACCCTAATTCTAATGCCTAGTGATAATATTTTGTCACCAAAACTCTAAACCACCTTATAAGTTCTCCTATATTCAAAATCTCTGATTGAAAAACATACCGACTTATTAACTTATGCTCTATTCGTAATAAATTACGCTGAAATCATATTTGTCAACTGAGTAAATTGTAAATTGTCGTAATCAAATTATCCTAAACTCTCCCGCGCGTTGCATAACTGTCATTAACTGTAAAATATTATGTTTATTGCCTATCGCACTTCTGTGTATAGACCACCAGATCCAGCCCGCAGATCCGGCTTCACATATTTAGTTAGTACAAGTTTGGTTCGTATAATGTATACAGTATTTGTTAAAAAAAAAATTCTGTTTTTCATATGCAACAAAACTTTTTCCGTAACCGTTAAATTTGTTAAAACACATATCCGCTTGGGTTTATTATATAATTATTATATTTTAATAATTTAAAAAATCGTTCTGCATATTTTTAAACTTCTGTATGCCTGAGTAAGTTTTAAATCGGGAATAGACCGTCCCAAAAAAAAATTTAATATGGCATTCTCAGTCAGCGAAAGTGTCGAAAATTTATTTTCCTATTTTGTACCGCTGCACGGCTGCAGGTAAATTGTTTATTTATACAGGGTGTAACTAAATAAGTGTAAAACATTTAAGGGGGGGATTCCTCATCGAAAAAAAATTAGGATCTTTCATATAAAGAAACTTCATTGGAGCATCCCTTGCTAAGATACAGCCCCTTAAAAGGGGTACATAATTTTTTTTTTCACAAGTACTAAACAAGTTACAATATTGAAATTAACCTGACATTTTCTGCTACCAAAAAGACACTTAGCCAGTAATTTATTTGGTTTACCCTATGGTTGTAAGGGGTGAAAAACGCAACCCCTAAAATTTCGTTCTAACGTAACTTTTTGTCTTATTATTTGTTTGCCATTTAATTTATTTCCGATAGCCTGTTTCATTCTAAACAAAAAATGTCTCGTGATTTTTTTGCCCAAAATAAACCAGTTCGCAGCAAAAAAGTATTTTACGAACAAGACAGATATCGCCATAAAACGAAAATACGAAACTAATTTATCTAGTAGGCCGCTATTAGCGATACTGACAATTACATTGAAATCAAGCTGTCAGTTTGTAAATTTTTGAAATTGAAGTAATACTTATTGTGTATTGTTGTTCTGTTCGTAATTTGTTACTTTAATAATTCACTTGTTATTAAAATGGCATACACAAATGAGGAAATGGCTGATATGCATTACGTTTACGGTCTGTCGCAGATGAATGGGTTAGAAGCTTCTAGAAGATATGCTGAAATGTATCCTTAACGGCAGCATCCTTCACAAAGAATATTTGCCCGACTTCATCAACGATTACGAGAATATGGTTCATTCAACAAAAGAACGCATGATTGTGGTCGCCATCGAGAAGTAAGAACACCACAGCTTGAGGAAGCACTACTTAATTTTATTGAAGAACAACCTACTACCAGTACTAGAAATATTGCTTTCCAGCTAAATGTTGATCATATGATGGTATTTCGAATTACAAAGAAACATCTCTTATACCCTTACCATCTGCAACGAGTACAGGCAGTGTTACCGCGAGACTTTCCGCACCGTCTTGAATTTTGCAATTGTATGCTGGAAATAATTAGAAGAAATCGTGACTTTCTGAAGACGATCGAATTCACAGACGAATGTAGTTTTTCTCGGGACAAGATTATTAATTTTTATAATTTTTATGCATGATGGGGCTCCCGCCCATTTTAGTCAAGTAGCACGTCAGCATTTAACTGAAACATATGTAAATCAGTGGATAGGTCGAGGAGGACCACAGAATTGGCCCGCTCGATCCTCGGATCTCAATCCTCTCGATTTCTCTACTTGGGGCCATTTGCAGCATTTGGTTTATCGTACTCCTGTTCGCGATGTAGAGAACTTAAAAAACCGCATCATCGATGCGTGCAGGGTAATTAGAGAGACTCCAGGATTATTTGAGCGAATACGTGGCTCAATGCGCCGACGTCTATACGCATGCGTAATGTCTGAAGGTAGACATATTGAACATTTACTATGATTTCTACATGTTGTATGTTTTGTTATTAATAAATTAGTTTTAATTATTCTCCTTTTTAATCATTTAGTGCAGGTAGTAACTACAAAATGACAATAAATTCAGTTCGCATTTATGACGATGTATCTCTGTAGTTGTTCGTAAAATAATTTTTTGCTGCAAACTGGTTTATTTTGGGCAAAAAATTCAAGAGACATTTTTTGTTTAGAATGAAACAGGCTATCGGAAATACAATTTTAAATAGTAAACAATTAATAAGACAAAAAGTTACTTTGGAACGAAATTTTAGGGGTTGCGTTTTCCACCCCTTACAACCATGGGGTAAACCAAATAAATTACTGGGTAAGTGTCTTTTTGTTTTGTTTAGTGATTGTTAAAAAAATTGTTAAACAAATTTTATGTACCCCTTTTAAGGGGCTGTATCTTAACAAGGGATGCTCCAATGAAGTTTCTTTATATGAAAGATCCTATCTTTTTTTCGATGAGGAATCGCCCCCTTAAATGTTTTACACTTATTTAGTTACACCCTGTATACACCAATGTTTGGGAAATTTTCTAATTCCATTATGCTACACATAAGTATCGTCCATTGATGATTCAGTCTCCTTCCAAAAACTAACGTACTGTCGTCGACCATACAAATAATATTTGACCCAGCTCAATGCTTGATCCCAGATACCAATACTGTAAAGTTTATTTATTAATATATTTTGATCGACACAGTAAAATTCCCTGCTCAGATCCCAAAAGATTCCAGCAGGGCACTCGCCTGTATCAATCAGTGTCTTAAAATAAGCGAATTTAAATATTTTGATAATTTTATGGAATTATAGATAGGTACCTATTTCATTAATCCAAATAGAAATACCCGAAAATTTTGTAAAAATAAATAGGACGATTTTAGTTCGATAGTGGCTCACTTGTTGCGGATTATTTTTCTTGAAGACAGGAAATTATGTACGTATAGTGAGTACTGGACATCTAAATAGCACACTGTAGAGCACTCGTATATAGTTGTGGGCCCTCTGACAAGGTTCCTTAATTAAAGAATATCTAGACCAACGTTACTCAAAGTGTGCTCCGCGGAGCCCTGAAGGGGCCTTTGTGGGGGCTCCGCGAAGTAAATAACAAAAAAAAGCCGTACCTATCGCTATAACAGGACTTGGTTTTTTTTTAGAAGTCAAGAAGAGAAAGGCGAATATGATTTTGAGAATTTTCTTGTAGGGGCACCGCAAAGAAAGGGAAGGGACTTGAGGCTCCAGCGAGGAGGACTTTTCTTCCGAAATGTGTTTAGGACTCCGTCATTTCACTTTTCAAAAAGGTTCTGCCACCAAAAAAAGTTTGAGTTCCACTGATCTAGACCATTTTACTGGGAAAATATGTTGCTATGTCCATGTTTCTGCACGTTAAAGTGTCTTTAAGATAGTGAGATGGTTTTATAAATCACAATCATTAACTGAAAACGTTTATTGTCATAGAAAAGTGAATTAACATAAAATATTAAAACAGTATGTAACATTGAGTCAATTTCTTGCTCTCTTGGGGTAAGAACGACCTTAATTCTCGTTTTCGTTAATATCTTCTCTATCTTCAATATCTTCTCCATCGTATCCTTGTTGAGAGACGGTCCTGTTCTTCTTTATCTTTGTAGTCAACTTAAGGGACCCCGTTCTGGCAGACCCCCGGCAATTTTGGTATGCTGTGGAACTTTTAAGGTTTGCTTTTTGCAGCCACACTTCGCGCTGGTACAGTCTTTCGTACATCGGCAGAAAATCATTTTCAGAATGTCATGTTAGGCGGTTGTTCTCAATCTTCTACCTATACATCTGAGGAGGCAGGTTATTTCCCAGCCACAGTTGAACTTGGTGAAATGTTTGGAGGGAATGCTATTACTGCTCCCTCGGTGGAAGGAAGACAAGTAGATGAAAATAAGGATGAGAATGAAAGTCTTTTCCACCCCAAGAGAGCAAGGAACTAACTCAATGTTACATACTGTTGTATTGTTGTGTTAATTCACTTTTCTATGTCAATAAACGTTGTTTTCAGTTAATGATTTTGAATTATAAAATATTCTCACTATCTTAAAGAAACTCGAACATTCAGAAACATGGTCGTTCCAATAAAATGGTCTAAATATGTTTTAATTAAGTGTGAGAAACCTGGTCAGAGGGTCCACAACTATATATTCTAAAATGAGTATCTGTGCTATTTAGATATCCAGTACTCACTATAAGTACATAATGGTGCATAGTTCAGCCAATACGTTGACTGGGAATAGTAAAAAATTGAGAGATTCATTAGTCGACAGTTGTTGCAAAATAGAAATTAGTAAAATAATATATAATTGACGGGAATTTAATTCTCTACAAACCTAACAAATTTATTAAGCTTTCATTTTATGTTGAATGGTCATGTCGCTAGGACGCATAGTTCCCAGATATAAACGAAAAACCGTAAAGTGGAACTCTCAGACCCCTTCTCCCCCCCCCCCGTTCAAAAGCTAAAAGCGGGGAGTTTTTTTGATATTCCCACCTACTAACTGGGCCAAATAAAGTTATGGATTTAAAAATTGTGTTCCAAAGATTTCCCTCTATACCTTTTCGTTGCTAGGACTATTAATAGATACCATTTTCACTGCGTTTGGTTCGAAAAGGTCACATGCGACTCAAAGATGTGACCTTTTCAAAATAGTGACGCTGAAACGCAGGCGTGTCATCACATTTCGTATACATTATATACATTTACCACATACATACAGTATGTCGCTAATGTATGGAATAAATTCGTTATAATGGAAGTAGCTGGTTTTTCGAAAAAATGCTCGGACTGGTCAATTTTGTTTACTTAAAGCGCAATTTTTTAAATAAAATTCAATTTTCCCCCACTTCCCATTTTTGGGCAGTGACGTCATTGACAATTTTTTTAAATAGCAACCCCAATTTTTTTTTCTTGATTTTGATAGATCTTGCAATTTCCTACTCGGAAACATGATATTTGAAATAACAATTTTTTTTTGAAAAAAAGTCATTTCAAGATCAGATACATAAATTTTATGTTATTTTGAAACACAATAAATTAATAACAGATAATTATTTGTAATTAAATGCTTAATCTAACAAAATAATAATAATAAAAATAATAATAAAAAGAATTTGTGAAATTGTCATTAAATTCGTTTTATTATTTTTATTATTATTATTATTATTTTTTTTTTTAAATTAAGCACTTAATTACAAATAATTATCTTTCATTAATTTATTGTGTTTCAAAATAACATAAAATTTATGTATCTGATCTTGAAATGACTTTTTTTCAAAAAAAATTGTTATGTCAGATATTTCAAATATTACGTTTCCAAGTAGGAAATTGCAAGATCTATCAAAATCAAGAAAAAAAAATTGGGGTTGCTATTTAAAAAAATTGTCAATGACGTCACTGCCCAAAAATGGGAAGTAGGGGAAAATTGAATTTTATTTAAAAAATTGCGCTTTAAGTAAACAAAATTGACCTGTCCGAGCATTTTTTCGAAAAACCAGCTACTTCCATTATAATGAATTTATTCCATACATTAGCGACATACTGTATAACATACATATAACATACATATACATATTTTTCTATAGATATTCATTGATAACGAAAATACTGAAAAATTTAAATTAAGCACTTTTTCTTTATTTTTTCTATTACGGTTCATTTTAGAAAAATCATGTAAAAAACAAAAATTATTTTCTTAAAAATCCAAATTTTGCACATTTTTTCCAATTTATCGAATACGGACCATTTCAGGAAAATTTGGCATGTAACAAAAATTATAGATAATAATATTAGAAGTAATTTTTATTCAAACAATTTTCTTCTCCAAACATAAATAACAGATATATTACATAAAATATAAAAACGTTAAGCCAAAGTAAAACTTAAGTTTAATATTAAATGTTTTTTCCTTTATCACGCACGCACGCACGCACGCACGCACGCACGCACGCACGCACGCACGCACGCACGCACGCACGCACGCACGCACGCACGCACGCACGCACGCACGCACGCACGCACGCACGCACGCACGCACGCACGAACGCACGCACGCACGCACGCACGCACGCACGCACGCACGCACGCACGCACGCACGCACGCACGCACGCACGCACGCACGCACGCACGCACGCACGCACGCACGCACGCACGCACGCACGCACGCACGCACGCACGCACGCACGCACGCACGCACGCACGCACGCACGCACGCACGCACGCACGCACGCACGCACGCACGCACGCACGCACGCACGCACGCACGCACGCACGCACGCACGCACGCACGCACGCACGCACGCACGCACGCACGCACGCACGCACGCACGCACGCACGCACGCACGCACGCACGCACGCACGCACGCACGCACGCACGCACGCACGCACGCACGCACGCACGCACGCACGCACGCACGCACGCACGCACGCACGCACGCACGCACGCACGCACGCACGCACGCACGCACGCACGCACGCACGCACGCACGCACGCACGCACGCACGCACGCACGCGCGCACGCACGCACGCACGCACGCACGCACTCACGCACGCACGCACGCATGCACGCACGCACGCACGCACGCACGCAAGCTGGCACGCACGCACGCTCACGCACGCACACACTGACACACACACACACACACACACACACACACACACACACACACACACACACACACACACACACAGACATCATCCCGAAAATAGTCAAAACGGATTCAGGGGACCTCAAAACGTAAAAATCCATCGAAAACTGGAGGTCGAAAAAAATCATGATTCCTATGAGTCAATTTTCGATTCTTGTGGGACAAAATATATTTATTCCAGCTGTTATATTTAGCATTTTGGTATTCCAACGACCTATCAAAACTGCTGCTTGTGGACATTGAAGTGGCAACATTGTGAGCCTGGTGACTTTGACATGGTCAATGATATAAAATATTTCTCACTAAGTTGGAACCATATGGAATTTTTTTTTATGGTTAGTTTTATAAAAAAAGCCATTCTTTATAAAAGATTCTGTCTAGTCAAAAACCATCAGATATCATTTTTTTTTGTTTTTGACAAACCTCGTATACGACTAATAAAATTTGATATCTGATGGTTGTATTATAGGTTTTAGACGTTGGTCGACTTTTTATGACAAATAACTTTTTTTCTAATATTAATATTAGAAAAGCTTTTCATATATCGCCAACTTATGTAAACAGTTGCTGTCATATGAGAAACCTAAAATACGACAATCAAATATCAAAGTTTATTAGTCCTATACGAGGTTTGTCAAAAATAAAGGTACTTCACTCCTCAGCAAAATCCATATTTTTTGAAGAACCTCATATACGGCTTAAAAAAATGATATCTGATGGTTGCATTTTAAATTTTGGACCATGCATAACTTTTTATAAATAATAACTTTTTTTCCTAATAATCCCTTAGCTACCAGACCGATTTCGCTATCTACAATATTATACCAGATTTAATTTTTGTTTTTAGGGAGGTATTTACTCATGATACAAAGATAGGGTTATAAGCGTTAAAAAATCAAACAATATTTTATTATAATGCAAAAAAACAATAGTTATTCGTTTATAATAAAAAAAAAAATTATTTCTATTTTTAGGTATCCCAAGTAGCATTATAGTGACAGAAACTTATATCGCCACTTCTATTAAGTGACTATTACGTTAAAATCACCTAATGTACCCCTATATAGTGATAATACCTTTATTTTATATTTTCGTAATTGTAGCCACGTGTATTTCACCACAGAGAATTACTTCAAAGTTTTATATTATTTAGTTGCCTCTGAAGGTGTTTGAAACGTTATTAAGCGAAACCACTTTAAAGTTGCACAATTGAATGTGGAAAATAGTAGTTACGGCCACCAAATCATATCACTTAAATACCACCTAGAAGTGGCAGTAATCTTAAAGTGGGTTTGATAGATTTAGTAACGTTTCGGGAACCATAAATATATCTTTAAAGTGGCGACACTTAATTGTATAACTGCAGTAGTTCTTGCCACGTTTTTACCACGCTCTAAGTGATTTCCACATATTGTATGGAACAAAAGTCACTTCAAAGTAACTATTACCTAATAGTGCCGGATAGTGCCAGTGACATAGGTGTTTTGAGTTAGTAAAAGTTCGGCCAATCTTAGAGACATATACCAGTTGTCGACAATTATCTCTCTTCCTTGATTCAAGAAGTTCTAAGCCAAAAACACCACTATTCTTCAGACAAACTCAAACAATCTGCTCAGGGGATGTGATCAACTTTGTATATGTCTTTTCCAAAATATAATGTGAAAGTGTTAGTATAGCCCTGCAATGAAGAGTCACTTGGGCAAACACAAAATAACTTTATGCCAAAGCGGGATAGTTTCATTTTTGTGAACTGCTTAAAATACAGCCTACCTTTATACAGGACTAAACATTCGTCAATGGCGATAACTTCTCCCGGGTCCACAAGATTCATACAGTTCTTCTTAATGTGTGCAAAGAACATAGCTAATCGCGTAATGGGCCTTCCATGGAGATACGCTTTCGCATCACTAAATCTCGAAAATTTTAGGATCGAGAAAAATCTTGATCTGGAGTGAGGGTAGCCATATGTGAGTAGTAGGGATTAAGTGTAAGGGTTAAAGAAAAGGTCCTTTATTTCTCACAAGTCAATTTAATTGGCGACCGGTTTCGAAGCTGTCACTTCATCATCAGGCACACCTAAATGGAATGTCAAGGAGTCAGTTGTAATAAAAAACAATTATAAAAGCATGAACGGAATTTAACATATACAAAATAACAGAAAAAACACAAAAGAAGTTAAACAATAACCTTGACTCACCTTGACTATTTCCATAAAGGAAGTGCTACTAAAAGTTTAACAAAACGAGTTAAAAAAGTCATATTTTTTTTAACTCGTTTTGTTAAACTTTTAGTAGCGCTTCCTTTATGGAAATAGTCAAGGTGAGTCAAGGTTATTGTTTAACTTCTTTTGTGTTTTTTCTGTTTTTACTGTTATTTTGTATATGTTAAAGTCCGTTCATGCTTTTATAATTGTTTTTTATTACAACTGACTCATTGACATTCCATTTAGGTGTGCCTGATGATGAAGTGACAGCTTCGAAACCGGTCGCCAATTAAATTGACTTGTGAGAAATAAAGGACCTTTTCTTTAACCCTTACACTTAAAATCTTGATCTACTCATAACTTCCGAGCAAAATATATTTGGTCCACCGAAGAGAAAATCTCGGCTCCAATAATCTGATATTTTAGGATAACGTACAATGCCCATATTTTAATTGATAGCCAGAAAGTATACATATCATCAAACGTAACATTATTCCATAAAATTCCATGCACCTTTTGGGTTCCTTATTCGACTAAGAACGTTCGTGCATGTTTATTTGTTCATTGACAGAGATCCTGCACAATTTTTTGGTCACAAAGGCTTGAAAGCATTCCATAGACGTTTTTATGTTTTCCAAATCTACAGCAGGATGAAATTCTTGAAAATTGCTTGCAAAGGGAAAGAGCGCAGACGGCGTTTTGTCCTGTAAACAAGAGAAATTTTACAGATCTGGCAAAAAAATATTCAAGAAATATTACCGAAAATGGGTCTGTTACCACAGAAAAATCACCCATCATTACAGATTGTTCATCATCAGAATAATCAGATACGCTGAAGAAACTGCTACTGTCATCATCGTCATCTGTATCTGGTTCGTATTCAGAGCCTGAGTCCTAAAAAGGCTCGCTTTGGCTCGCACTTAATTTGCGTAAAAACTGACTACCCTCCACAACAGCAACAACTAAATTAACGAAAATATCGCATAACGACCATTTATGCACTTCCCGCCAGCATGACCTTGGGAGCACCAATCATAAATTTACTCCCACTAAAAAATTTGAAAATACAAGGACTAAAACACTATTTATAAAACTATACTGACCCATAAAAGCAGCAGTAAGTGCGTTTAGCAAACGTGTTGCCATAGTGGCAACATGGTACAGTTGGGCACTATGCATTTGTTGCCATTATGGCAACATGGTAGCGAAGGGGTTAATAATATAAAAGATTTCCATATGGTTCCATCTAAGTAAAACATATTGTATATAGTTATATATTTTGCTTAAAGCAAGTCGCATTGCGAGCAGCCATATTTCCTCGCAAGTGCTTATAAATCAGAATCGATTTAGCAAAAATTGGTTTTAAAACCAACATTCAGTCTCTAAATATAGTAAAAAAATAAATATCCACATTTTTACTTCAAGGCATCAGCTTATGTTTATTATGAAGAACATGTTTGTTCCATCTATACAACTATATAGGCGTTTTCGGAATCCCACTGTAGATAACAAATACAGATTACTGGGTTTACCCGATGGATCACGTGGATCACTGAATTTAGTACCGACAGTTTACAAACGAGTTGGAATATTGCTCTTGTTTATCTACTACGAAGACTAGTCTTTATATTATCTACTATCTACGTCTGTCAATCCTTGACTTCTCCCGCGTAACTGTTAATATTATATACCCTTATTTGTTAAAGAACCATTTTAATTAAATATATTTGTGGTCTGACTAATAAAGTTGCAATATGGGCATGAAGACTAAATGAATGTAGAACAAACGTCAAAGGTACTACTGGCAGACACCAGACACTAAAATATTTTGTTATCCCTTTATAAAATTCTGCGGTGTGCATGTGGATCTATTACTAATCTATTCGCAGAGTGGATCACAATCAAAGTATGTAATCACAATACATTGATCTCGATCACAAAGCTGGATCCGTAATCTACTTGTTTCCGAACACGAATAGGGTTAGTAACCATGAAAAAACGAACAGAAGGATCCCAAATTATTTCCGTACCTTAGATAATTGAGTTTTGTACCGAGTAAGTTTTTAAAAATGCCTTATCTATGTCATTGATCCTGTCAAATCTACCAGGCCCACAGGTTTGCCATTTTGTTTGAAATGCCTAATTAGTGTATTACACGTATTTAATGTAATTAAATAAATGTAGCTATAAGTTTACTATTTAACCTATTGAGCAACAATATGCAGGTTCTACTAAGAAGAAGATGAAACCTCAATGAACATTTCAAGCTACTGTAAAGATCTGAAAATGTCGCAGTAGGCGAGGGTTGATGAAAACCTAAATAATGCATCAAACAAATATATCGTTTGCTTTTATACGAGTACATTGTCGGTGTTGGATTTTAGGACCTGCTCTGTACTAGCCAAACAAACAATAGTAATCAAGCGCAAACTGTGGATTCAATTATAGTTTTAATGGGCCTATTAATTAATAGTGTAGCTTAACAGATTAGCCGATTTATCTTTGTCCATCTAGACGGACATATTACACACGATTATTCATGGCGACGAACGCCTTCCATACATCTTCGTTCAAGTGCTGTCATTGGTCTGCAGAAGGCGAGACAAAGCACTATTTCAGGTGCGTATACCAGGGGTTAATTGTTTTATTATCCCTTTCATGTTAGTTAACCCGTCAACGCCAAAAATAACCATACAATAAAGAAGAAAATATTTAAGATATCTAATACGAGTATAAAGATTACTGAAAATTATGTCAAAGGAAAAATTATCATATCATGACTGATTTTTACGAGGGGGCTCATGAAAGTTATTGGGTATTTGTTAAATTTTTTTTATTTCTCTCCTACAATGGCCAGCTTAGGACATTGAAATTCTTCGTTTTTTTACCTATCTAAATTTTTATTGTTATTTTTAGGCTGGGTACAGTCAGCGCAATCCAAATGTGAACGCTCGTTGGTTGTTGTGAGATTGTTTTCTAAAATTAATTCTTGTAAATCTGGTTTTGGCTAGTTGTGTTACAAAGAGAGGGGAGAATATTGAGAACAAAAATATATTACTTTTATTAGTGTCGTTTTGTCGAATTAGTCTTAACTGCATAAAATGTGGAATAAAAAATTATAAATCAGTTTATTTATTAAAAAAATTAAATTATATCTAGCCATATAAAACAACAAAGAACGTTTATTTATGAAAACCAATTTTGTCATTGCTTTCGACTTTTAGGTCTCAGTTAAATGTTGCGTCATTTTTGAAAATCTAATCGAAAATAATTTTCAAGAGCTGTCAAATTTGAATGCCACGAATGACGGTATTGCAAAGTCTAAATCACATCATTTTGGTGTTCACATTACGGTTTCGTTAACGGTATCTAAGTTTTGAAAGAGTAAAACCAAATTTGGTAGATTTTCACACTTTTATTTTAAAAATAAATTTTTTTTTAAAAAAACACTAACATGACATGTTTCGAAGTACAACTTCTTTTTCAAATGTGACTATTTACAATTTGGTATCCAATATATATACGAAATAATTTAACAAAACAAAGTACTTAAGAAAACATCAATAACATTACAAAATAAACTATTTAAAGTAAATAAGGGTACTTAGGTAATTATAATATCCATCAGATATCCATTACCGGGATTATCTCACAGAAAACTGGGAAAGAGATTTAATAAGGGTGAATTATTAATATCTAATTGATCATTTAGTAAGTTATCTGAATTTTTAAATCTATTTATTTCAAGTGTTTCTAAATGGTTTAATTTAAGGTTCTTATTTTCTACATGTAAAATTTCAAAGTTGTCTGTAAAAGAATGATTTTCAGCTAAAATATGATTTGAGTAAGTAGAATTATTTTTGTTTTTTGTATAGCTATTATAATGTTCGGAATAGCGTTTTTTGAAAGTACGGCCTGTTTGACCAATATACAATTTTGGACAACTACCACAATTTAATTTATATACCCCCGATTTATTATTAGGATTAATTTTACCCTTATTGTTTTTAATATACTTCCCAAGCGTATTATTGGTTTTAAAAGCTACGTTAATATTTTGGTTTTTTAAATATGATGATACCTTTTCACTAGGAGCTCCTATATATGTAAGACTCTTATATCTGCAATTTGGATCTTTAATTATGGGATAAACTTGTTGAATAGCCTGTTTAAAAAGTTTTTTCTCTAAAATGTTGTCTACTAACTTTGAATTAAAATTATTATTTACTGCGATTTGTTTAATGATATTTAATTCTTTAGTGAAGTTCTCTTTGGTAAGGGGAATATTAACTTATCTATGGATTATACTATTGTATGCTGCCAGCTTTTGTTTGTATAGATGAGATGAACTATTATTTATTGTAATATCCGTATGTGATGGCTTATGAAATATCCCAAAACTATGGCCTTTATTATTTTTAATAATATTTAAGTCTAAAAAAATAATTGAATTATCCGTCTCTGTTTCCATAGTAAATTTAATATTAGGGTGTATAGTATTGATAAAAACTAATAAAGAATTTAACTGTCTACTAGTACCAATAAAAGCAGTCAATATATCATCAACATATCTATGCCAATACAGACAATGTTTACTTAAATTATTGCTATGAATTTTATTTTCTATATTATCCATAAATATTTCTGCAAGCAACGGGCTTAATGGGTTCCCCATAATAAGACCTTCATTTGCTGAGTAGATGTTATTTTGAAATTGAAAATAATTTTGTTTTAGGCAAATGTTTAACAAATTTAGGATTTCTTCTTTGATTATAATATTGACTTGATTACGATCTAATAATTTTTCTACTAGCTTCACTGTTTCTTTAGGAGGTATACTAGGAAATAAGTTTGTTACATCGAACGATACTAATTTTGTGTTACTAGGTAATTTAATGTTTTTTAATTTTTCTGTTAATTCATAAGAATATCTAAGTTGTTATTGTTTTTGTTTTGTAGGGTATATACGAGTAGTTTTCTAATAGATTAATGTAACTAAAAGTTGTACTTTTAATTATAATTGGTATTTTGATTACTACTATTTACGGTCAAAAATTATATCTTATATTTTCATTATTTCTAATTATGGTTAATTTTTTCCACAGTTATGACGGGTAGAAACACCTATTAATTGCTTTTGACTTTTCGATAATGTTATATTTGTGAAAATTGTTATTAAAATAAATTTAACTTCAAATTACTATGTAAATTTATATTGTTATATTTTTAAAAATAAAACAATAATTATTTTATTAATTTACTGTGTTTTAGTTTTAACTCGAGTTTGAATGTTTGGGTTGGATTCCTCAAATTGTCTACGCTAGGCAACGTCGCTAAGAGATGCTTTTCTTATATCGGCTCATGTTAGCTAATTCTCGTCCAACACAAATATCCTTATAAATTAGAGCGTCTGGTTATCGTAGATGATATGCTCGATGGTCTCATCTTCTTGTTTGCATCCCTGCAGAGTGTGAATTCTGACAGCCACATGTAATGTATATGCTTACGTACTTGGCAATGACCAGTGGGAACGCCTGTAATCAGGCGCAGCTTCTGTCTAGTAATAGTCAAGAATTTTATTGCTGTAATGTTTATCGGGATAACTTAAACGCTCCCTGACAACTTTGCAGCTTCTTGTTTCATCCCATTTGTTTGTCACTACCGATGTTGTCAGTTCAATAGAAAGGCCAGGTTCCAAAAGTATTTGATTGGCTGCCTTCTTGGCTTGTAAATCAGCAGAACTGTTACCTTTCGATGTGACACGATCTTGGATCCATATTAGGGAGACCACATTGTTGATGGATACTTCTGCCTAAGAATCGTGTCATTCTATTATCTCCCCTTAGTAAATTCATGGTCTGTCCAGGGCGAGTAGTGCTTGTCTACTATCTGTATTAATGAGCATGTTTCATCCAGTGATATTGTTTCTCGTAACTTTTGTTGCTGCTATGATGATCTCGTAAGCTTGGTTTGAACTACTCTGGCCCTTATGCTCACAACGGTATAAGGATCTGAAGTATATTCAATATCCTGAGACTTGTTTTGTTTTAGAACCATCGGTGTAGATATGAATCGTACATGCCACTTCCGCCTCTTATATTTGTTCTATTATAACTGTTTATGGTTTATGGAAGATTTATATCGATGAGTTGGGGTCCATGTTCGCTTGAAGCAGTGGGAGCGTATGAAGCGTCTTTTGTCAAAAGCAACGTTTAGCCTCACCAGATCCTACTACAAAATCTTTTCCAACAGTACAAAGATGTGTCATTGTCATCAGAATAACCTTCTTAATATTAATATTAAGGGAAGTGAGACTAAGAATAACTTCCATGGCTTAGGTTGGTGTAGTTTCCACGGCTCCTGCATGTTATGTTGAGACATGCTATTCTTGAATTTGTTCTAGTTTTCAAATAGCTGTCATTTTTAGTTTAAGACACATACTTTGATTACTATACGGGGCAAGAGAAAGGTCCGACACGCCCAACATAGGGCGCGGCCATTTTGAACCCTATGACACAGTTTATAGCTAAAGAATCAGATCGCTCACTCTGCGTCGGCACTCTTGATGTCAATGTTCCAGTTTATACACTGCGCAACTCGGATAATACAATATATGACAACCGCCTATAATAAAACAGCAGTCTTTTGCGCATCCTAAATTTGTATCCCTGGAGTGGATGTTATTTTGAAGCTTTCAACTAGTCCGAGTGAGCTAACTGATTCTTTAGCAATAAACTGTGACTCCAAAAATAACATTCACTGACAGTGACAGCAGCAAACAAAATATCAGATGCGTTTTAATCATCCGCTTCAGCTTCCGGAATTGTCGGTTTAGTCGTTTTAACCTGTCAGATTAAAACAAGAAAACCAACAATTCTGAAGCAGAAGCGGATGATTAAATCGCACCTATTAAAAATATTGCGCCAAGATGTAGGCAACACGTAATAAGCGTTTAAAATGGCGGAGTTTTCTATCTCCTTTTAAAAGGCACTCAGAAAGCTGCGCAGTGCGACCATTCTCCGTATAGTAAAAGAAAATCAAAGTATGTGGTTTAAGACAACTGAACCATATGTTAGTATAGGTTTTATGATGGCCGTGTAAGTCCATGCGACGACTCTGGGGAAGAGAACACAAGTAACATACTTTGATTTTCTCTTACTATACGGAGAAAGGTCGAACTTCGCAGCTTTCTGAGTGCCTTTTAAAAGGAGATAAAAAACTCCGCCACTTTGATGCCTTATTACGTGTTGCCTACATCTTGGCGCAATATTTGTAATGAGTGCGTTTTAATCATCCGCTTCTGCTTCGGAATTGTCAGTTTTCTTGTTTTAATTTGACAGGTTAAAACGACTAAACCGCCCATTCCGGAAGCAGAAGCGGATGATTAAAACGCATCTGATATTTTGTTTGCTGCTGTCAGTGTCAGTGAATATTATTTTTGGAGTCACAGTTTATTGCTAAATAATCAGCTGAAAGTTCCAAAATAACATCCACTCCAGGGATACAAATTCAGGATGCTGTTTTATTATAGGCGGTTGTCATATATTATATTGTCCGAGTTGCGCAGTGTATAAACTGGAATATTGAGATCAAAAATGCCGACGCAGAGTGAGCGAACTGATTCTTTAGCTATAAACTGTGGTAAAGGCATCAAAATGGCCGCGCCCTATGTTGGGCGTGTCGGACCTCTCTCGTGCACCGTAGAATAATCAAAGTATGTGACACAGGTGCGCCGCACGATTCGACGGCATTCTTCACAGGAAATGTATAATTTTTTATTCTGCTGTCTAGATATGTGTAGAAAGTAAACCACCCCTTTATATATTTTAAATAGAGCCAACTGAATTAGGCTAGTTTTATTTTGTATTTCTCTCTTTGTCTGGTTAAATAATTTTACTGTAGGAATCAGCCAATTTTGGTAATTTGGTGGCCGATTTGCACAGCTAGAGGACGTTTTACATATAAATTAAACTTTGCGCCTCTTTCAAAACATTAATTTATCATACCTACTTTCACTTTCGACTTTAGTTATCCACAATGAATACATAACTGTCATTAGGTCAATTATTAAGCCCATGAAACGAGGTGAACTTACTGGCGTATTTATGTTGTGTCATAAGGGTTTTGACATCAAGGTTAAAACTAAAGCACCGACCACACGTTCTATCAATCAAGTGTTTTCTTCTTCTTACTCATTTACATGAACCCATTCCCGTGAGAGTACCAGCTACCCTTGTTAGGGGAGTTTGACAATTCAAACCCCTCTAAACGAATGGCCTAAAATTAATTCTAACTATAATCTGTTATAATATTCTTTAAAATAAAGATTTTAGCCGGGGATATAGAACTATTCAAATAGGAAACTTTAAACTAAAATATATTAGTCTTTGATTTGACCCTTTAGCAAAACTTTATGTGCGCCACTGCTCCACCTTAGCTAAAATTGGGTCTATTGATTTAAAGTTTCTCTTTCGGTATTTCGCGTTAATTACTATGCATTGTTGCTTGGTACGATCGATATTTGATCGTTCAAAAATCAACCAACATAACCTTTAGGCCTGTTCGGACTATCAGGGGACTAGTTGATCAGTGGAGAGTTTAATAGTTGTATGCGGCGAATAATTTGAAATTTAACTGCTTCACTGATTCTCGGACGGTTTGCATCAAGTTTTTAAGAAACCCGACCAAACGTAATAATGTTTCCAGAATTCTTTTTAATTTTAGAATCAGTTCTGAAATTTTTCACAGTTAAGATACATACATCAGCTTAAATAACGTTAGTAAATTTTACAATAGTTTTTCTTGCGAACTGTTTTAGGATTTGTTTAGTAATTAGGTCAAATCTTCAAATTATTTATTTTTTTAATTTTTACACAGAAAAAAAATTATCATCAACATTCAAGAAAAGCTTTACACTTGGAAGATTACATTTGTTTGAAATAAAGCAGAGTTTGCTTTAAATAATATTTCTCGACAGAATAAGAAAATAAATGTTGAATGAAGTGTAGGCATAATCTTGTATTTTAATATTTATAATAGTTAATCTAAAAATAAATTATTTCATTCGAGTCTAGAAATTTTAATTAATCCAAGAAAGCTTTTACGTTTATTGTAAGTATGGTATGCTCTTAAAACCGACTATCGCTTACTTGATTCAATGGTATAAAAGTATTTGATTCAAAGCATTTACATTTTAGAACAAGAATTAAACAATCAATAAAAAACCTATGTACTTCACAAAAGATTAGCGAGTACAAATTCACTGCACGGTGTTGCCAGCTGAAACTTATTTTAAAATGCAACCACTGCACTAGTACGATAGTTATATGATTTGTACATGTTGAGATGTGATACTTATTATTCGGAAGACAGAGACACAACGCATTTATAGAGAATCTGGCAAATTGGCATTATCACGTGTTCAACTTATTATCTATTTCCTAACAAGTTTGCGTTGTATCGTTAGGGTTGCGTTCTACTTTTTCTTAGAAATTCTTTGTGATTCAATTATTAAGTGTATGAATAAATTAAATTAAAATGGAAGATTTGTTAGATGGATGGGGCCTCAGCGACCTAAACGCAATATTTAAATTTAAGTATATTTAGTTCACTTCTTGTTAGGTATTATATTATATATAAGTAAATTTATAATCACAAGAACACGAAACAAACTGAAATAGAAGAAAAAAAATGTATGATACTGGATGACGACTTTTTGTAGAGACGACTTCTGCCTTGCTAAGACAAGAGGTCCTATCTACGAACATTCCGATTTCAAGATTCTTACAAATTTAATAAGCTTACATTTTATTTTATTATGACACAAAATAATAAAGGCCTATTTGCATTAGAAAATATTTACTGTAGTTATAAGGAAAGGTTAGTAAAATATGCAAAACTTATTTGCGAAGTCTAAAAGGACGTAATTATCTACCTACCCATTTACTCAAAATATTCATTTTGGTGATATGATCTAATATCTTACTAGGACAAAATTTTATGTTCCATTTAGGTTTTGTAGTTATAAAATTATAATTTTTTTTAATTCTAAGTGGGACACCTCATAGGTCAGAGGAATTTGCTACATTAACGAAAAACAATTTAAAAAAAAGTTTTTCGGTGGATAGGTACCAATGAAAACCCTATTAAAAAGCAAGAACAGCCTGTTCTTATTTGAAGATTATTAATTTCTTCAATGAAACTATTCAATATATTTATGTCAAAGCCAATATTAACATTTCTTGGAACAGTTCATATTATTATTGTAACAAATTTAGTTGTATTGGATTTAAGAACAAGGTATTATTGAATATAAATAAAGTATATTTAAAAAAAGTGCAAGACTATTTGATTTAAGATTTCCATAATACTGCAATTGAGCAATAGATACTCTTCATTTAATTAAAGTTATTTTAGTTAGGGCAAGTTGATTTTAATCTTGAAGCAAGGCTCTTAGCTATTGTTGAAAAAATATGACTAGAATTCCAAATCAAGACGAAATAAGACCATTCATGAATATAGTACACCTTTTTTTCTGTGTAGTAAAGTGAGATTTTGTACCAGAATTGTTTTATTTTTTATGTCTGATATGGCAGAAAATTAATTAAATAAATAAGTTGGTTGATAAGATATTATTTTAGAAGATAAAACAATATCTTCCATTTTAAATATTATATTATTGTACATTACTCCTGAACTGCTACATTTGGGTTTACATCCCAACGCGTATTGTACAATTGTACATTACTGAAATTAAATGTACACCTTATGGGTTTGTTTGGGTTCCTTTAGACTTCTTTCGGTTCTTTCACGAAATAATCAGTGAATTACACTCGTTCCGCTCAATAGGTTGATATTTATTTCGAAGTATTTTTAAAAAAATGAATTCATCAACTGTATTTGAGAACTGGAATTGCCGAATCTGTTTAAACAGACCCAAACATTATATCACAAAAGTGGGATATAGCGCGTGCTTGTTTTTTATGATCTGACGCTGTTCCTCTTGTTACTTTTCAATACCTCAGAAAAATAATTTAATCCGAATCTGTATATAGAGCGTAACAGGTCTATTGGCTCAAGGCTTGCTTTACTTATTTTTACAATATTCTCCTATCCTCAGCGATTGTTGTTTACTTTCTTATTTTCAAGGTCATTAAATCTTCCATTACTAGTTGTTTCCACCTTACTTAATCTTCCACTTCCTCTGTTATTTAGCAAGTTTATATCCAATACCTTTTTTGCTATCATTCCCTAACCATTCTCCAAATATATTTTTTACAACTTATAGACTCCTTAAGTGCACCTTCTTTTCCAAACTCCAATTTTTTTTACCCCCAAAAGTCCGTCTCAATTTCTTTCTTTCCCATATCTCCAGCATATATGTCGTATATCTAGGAGCCCATGTCTCCCAAGCAGTAGTTACTGTCAGTCTAATTATAGTTTTGTATACTGTAACTTTGATATTTTTTCTAGTCACAATTTTGATTTTTATAAATTAATTTAGCCTTCCCGCACACTTATTTTCTGT
>OV651818.1:19222895-19245395 GCA_927349885.1 Psylliodes chrysocephalus
ATACTTTTTAGAATTAACTAAAATATTATTAAAAAAGAATTACCCCATAGGGTAATTAATAAATTGACTCCAAGAAAATTAGTTGATTTTCTTAAAAATGATTATATTACAGTTATATTACATAACACTAGCATAATTATTTTTAATGAAGACTTCAAATCTGTAATCTAAATTTCTGCATTAGCTCTAGTTTAGAAAATGTGACACATGGCCGTTTCATAGTAAAACACAATTTGTTTAAAGTTAATCATATTTTATTTAGTTCTTAAGGTGAAAAAAACATTTCTTTTATAAGACATCCTTGCAGAGGTTGAACCCATAGAACTGTTCTGAATGCTCCAACAATAGTCAGCCATCATGTGTTTGTTCCAATAGCCTTGATACCGTTTCTCCATCGTACGAAGGTCCCAGAGGAATCGCTTGCCCTGTTCTTTACTTAGATCCCTAAGATAAGCGAAAAAATAATCTAGGAGGTTATGAAGAAAGTGCAACTTGATGCTTTTGTTACAACCAAGGCTTTGAAAATGACTTGTAAGATGTTTTCTTGCCTCTAAGAAAATATAACCCTTACAAGTGACACCCTAGGACTCGGAAGTACTCGAGCGCCAGTTTTATTAATGTAGTTTGCTCCACAACACAGGTAGATTCTAGTGGAGATGACGGAAAAACTCCAGGGGTCTCGTTGATGTCAGACTATACACATAAGAGGGTAACAATAACGGGCTTTTATCGTTATTGTTATGTTAAAGAATTGTCGAAAGCTGAAAGAGAAAAGGGAAAGGTCGACACACATTTATAAGCCAAATTTTTAAAAATTAATACATCTATTGCTTACGAATAGCTATTAACAATAATGAAACTTAAAAATAAAAATATTTCAAAGCCCACCCAGCGGCGTTCATAAAACGTAAGCTGCCACAGTTTATTAAGCTAAAAATGAGGCTGAAAAAGCCCTTCTAAACGAAACCAAGCTCACTAAATTCGGTAAAGCCAAACCGGAGTTATGAGCATATTTATAAATTAAAGTTTAACCTTCCCCCACCACTCTATTTCACAACTGACAAAAATTACATAAAAAGATTTTTTGTTCAGAAAACATTGAGGAATAAAATAGTAATATTTATCAATATACTTTACTTGGTATTTTTTTGAGAAAATTACATTTTTATGTTTTGACGTCACAAATACGCCCCCTAGCGGCCACCCTACAAACTTGAAAATAATTTCCAGCAATCTCTCTTGGCCGTTTTTATTAAAAATATTTTTTCCTCAAAGCTGTACTATTATTAGTTTCTGAAATATTGCTGGCTACCTCTCTTAAGGAGTTAGGTGTAGTCAGAGACATGAAAAAAGATAATTTTAAATAATTTTTTTTTGTCAGTAAATTATTTTAATTTATAAAAGTAAAAACATAGCATCATGAAATAAGGTTTCGACTTGACAGAAATTTTAGAAAAAAAAATAATTTTAAAAGTAATGGGCTGTTTATGTTAATCCAGTGCCAACCAAAGGTTCTTGCGGTGACCATCACTTATCCTTGGAAATTCATCTAAAATCAATCGGACAAAAAAAATAATTTTATTAATAGATAATCTAGTGCCAAATCAAAGCTTTTTTTTAAATTAACAAAATGGCGGCCTCAGGAAAATGTTTTCCAGATTTTCGGGAAAAACCCAATAGTTAATTATTTATAAAAAATCGAAATTAAAAAATAAAAAAATCCTTCGATCAGGCACTAGAACTATTAATAAAAATATTTTTTTTTGTTCGGTTGATTTTAGATGAATTTCCAAGGATAAGTGATGGTCACCGCAAGGAGCTTCGGTTGGAACTGGATCAACACAAAGCCCATTACTTTTAAAATTATTATTTTTTTTTTAATTTCTGTCAAGTCGAAACCTTATTTAATAATTCTATGTTTTTACTTTTATAAAATAAAATAATTTACTGTAAAAAAAAAATTATTTAAAATTGTAATTTGTTCATCTCTGACTACACCTAACCTCTTAATGGAACACCCGGTACAAAGATACCTAAAATATGGGAAGTGGCCGAGGCAATAATGATATCTAAACAAGGCAAACCAACAAATTTCACCTTATATACTAACCTCTTTAGTTTATATTTTATTGCAGGAGTATGTTTCAGTGTCTAAATTAAAATTATTTTACATATTTTAATTTAATCGCCCAACACAGCAGCAGACTATAATAAAAGAAATTTGCTTAACAAACTACAGCTGACCATGAAGTTATTTTTTTCCAGTTTGTCATTAACCCTTCAACGGCTAACGCTACTTATATGCAACTCTAAAGAAGCAACGCAAAAAGTAACAACAGTGCATTATTATTATTGTGCAGGACACATGGATTCGTTAGAGTGTCGTTGAATGCTGACGAAACAACATATTGAATTGAATTTATGAGAAGGTGCAACCAAATTTTATCAATCAGGTGCTAAAATCAAGGGAAAAAATTAGGGCGGTGAAAAATGGACATTCGACTAGAGTAAGTAAATTCTGTCTTTTGTTTTTAGATTATATTGTGATATATTATCGAATTTTACTAATAATATACATGCATAATATACATGCATGCATGCTATAGTACAGGCTCTAAAAGTAAGGTAACTCTAGCTGGCTATGATATACAAAATATTGCAAATTATTAAATGGGTATTTTTTACTATTTTAGACTTGGATTTACTTTGGAAAAAGCCATTCAAATGGCATACAATGATGATATTGATGTGCACGAAATATATATTGAGCCTCCTGATGCGAACATATTGACAGATGAAGACTCGGGTGAGGAAGATGGTGGCGGATTTCTAGACAATCTTAGCGGTCGACAATTATTGCCGAAAGCTGAGCTAGTGCTTCGAAGCGCAGTAACTGTTAATGAAGCCGAACCAGAAGGAATTTTAGTGCGTCCTACTCATGGCTCCCATCCAAATGATGTATTTTTGCATCCAGGACTAGAAAAGATAACATGGATTCAGGGTGAATTTGAGGAAGAAACAAGATCATTTTCTGATCCTGATTATAGCAAATATGAAAAAATTAGTTATTTGGACATATTTGAAGCATTTTTAGATGACGAAGTGATCGGATTGCTTGTAGAACAGTCCAATAAATATGCTCTTTTCTGTAACCAGCCACATCCAAATATATCCAAGCAAGAAATGAAATGTGCAATCGGAATTCTGATCGTAACAGGCTATAATGAGTTGCCTGGACGGGATTTTTACTGAGATTCTAAGATGGACATGAAAAACTCTATGAGAAGGGTCAGATTTCGCCAAATCATAAGAAATTTGCACTGAGCTGATAATTTGCAGCCCAACCTTCAGGACAAATTGTTGAAGCTACGGCCGTTAATGGATTTGTTAAAATCTAAATTTATTGACAATTGGATTTCAGAACAAGTCCTGGACTACTAGTCCATTTAAAATAACGGTAAAAGGTCGAGAAACACCGCACTTGATGAGAGCACTTGTCCCCTACGTATTTTGGGGCACTGACTACGAAAATGAGGGTTAAAACTGACAGAAATAGTTTAAACCCCCTAAAATTGCCAAAACACCCCTAAATAGGAGTGTTTTTCGACTGTACTTGTTTTTCTGCAAACTAACTCATATCATATGTGTTTTGGGTCGCTGATTTCAAAAATCGGGGTGTCGAGACTGGAAAATTTGTGTGACACCCCCCACATGCCAAAAACACCCTTCCCAACTGGTGGATTTTGGTGAAAAATGAAATATAAAATACAAAAACTAAAAATGAAATATATTTTTATTAATAAATATGAAATATGACTAAAGACTAAAAAAATACGAGTATCAGAAAGATCTTAATACTTTTTGTTCAAAAATTAAAATTAATTTGTGCTGGACAGCGACTTAAAAAACATATAAGATGACTAAGATCGCGAAACACCATGACTGGTCATTTTTTTCCGAAAATTCACCCCTTGGGAGGGGTGTTTCTGGCATGTGGGGGGTGTCACACAAATTTTTCAGTCTCGACACCCCGATTTTCGAAACATATGAGATGAGTTAGTTTGCAAAACAACAAGTACAGTCGAAAAACACCCCTAGTTAGGGGTGTTTTTTGCAATATTAGGGGTGTTCCAACCATTGCTACCAGTTTTAACCCTCATTTTCGTAATCAGCGCCCCAAAATACGTAGGGGACAAGTGGTCTCGTCAAGTGCGGCGTTTCTCGACCTTTTACCGTTATTTTAAATGGACTATTTTGGGAAACAATTTATACAAGGCAAGCCCAAAAGGTTTGGGTACAAGATGTGGTGCCTCAATTCTGCGACCGGTTACTTGGTGAACTTCGATATGTACCAGGGGAAAAATCCAAGAGCAAACACGGTTTATGAAAATAATTTTGGAAAATGTGCTTCTCTTTTGATGTGCATGATTGATGAGTTTCCCGAACACATGAAGACGCTTCCCTTCAAATTCTACTTTGACAATCTTTTCACAAATTTCAATTTACTTTTCAACGATGAGAGAAAACAGAGTATCAAAAAATTGTAAATTACCGCAAAAGAAACAGATTGCCAAAAACTAAGAAACGGGGAGACATGGTTTCAAATATTGACAAAAAGGATGGAATTATTCTGGTAAAATGGAGGCATCTACATGTCATGGAATCAACCCAACCATACAGGTGAAGCGGAAAAAAAATTGTTCAAGTATCGCAACCCCGACTAATTGCTGAGTACAATCGCTGCATAGGTGGAACAGATATGATGGATCAGCAGTTATCGAGGTACAGGATTTCAATCCGACGAAAAAAGTGGTGGTGGGCCATTTCTACCTGGCTTCTGGATATTTCCGTGGCAAATGCTTGGTGTCTTTCCAAAAAGCTCAATCATCTACCACCGCTTACACAATTAGAGTTTCGAAGAGAAATTTCTCAAGCATATCTTACTAAATTCGGAGTGGCGCCAAAAGGTGTTAGGAGACAAACGACTGCCAAATCCAGTGTTACACTCAACAGAGTTTCGGAGAATGTGAGATACGATCGACTTGACCACTTGCTAACCAATATTCCAAACAATAAAAGACGTCGTTGCGCTGGAGAGGGATGCAATACGAGCACCCGCACCATGTGTATCAAGTGTGATGTGGGGCTATTTTTACAATGTAATCTAATTTTTCATAAAAAAGAATTATGTTGCCCTTGCTTTTGTGTGCCATGAACGGCTTGAGTTACGTATATGTAACACTAGAATATAACAAAAATATCAGTTTTTTTTTAATTTTAAATACCTTAATAATAAACCATTTTTGATACCTACAATGAGTTTTATCATTTCTACATTAAAAAAATTAATCTCGCCGTTGAAGGGTTAAAAATGTAATAAAGAAATTAATCTGCTGATTTTTCCATTAAAGGCGGTATCTCTGCAACCACAGTTGAACACACTTCGCCTATTCCAGATCCCTGTGTGCCGTTCAGCCAACATTGACGAATCAAAACATTGCCTGTAAACGAACGTAACGTCCGGAATACAATTAGTATGATTCACGCCCGCTTTGCATTCGTAATGTCGGCTCTCACTGCATTCTGTTTGTCCATTCATCAGGACGGCGTCCTTCCATATATCCCTGGGACGACTGGAATGCCATATAAGTAATTAACACATATGAAGCTTTGCAGCTATTTGTAAGAATATTAAAAAACTGATGTGGGGATTTTGTCAAAACCGTTGCATGATAAGAATGCAAATCGTCCATCTTTTTTTTTATCGTTTTGTTTTTTGTATGAAAAAAATTAATGACTACTTCAAACAAAAGAGTTATTACAATTAAGTTTATCATATTACGTAATTTTAAACAGAAATAAAAAAAATAAAATTATTTTAAACTGTAATTCTCGTATTGCTTTCTCAGTAGCGTATCAAAACTGTTAGAAATTAGTTTTCTTTTATTGTCCATGGAAACGAACCAATATTTCATTGAGTTATACGTTTTTCTTCTTTACTCTTCTAAACAATTACAGAAAACTTAAAAGTTAATATATTTTTAACATCGTATTTAACCCCCTTAGACTTATTGTATTTTTTAAACATGTTGTAATGTAATAAATAAATCTTTAGTATAATAATTTAAATATAAATTAAATAAAATATAAATATACCTTTTCGTATCATAATTCCTCATATTCAAAATCAAATATATTTCGTAAATTAAAATTATTTATTAATATAAAAGCATATTTACATCTCTGAAAGCTTCGACTTTGTTTTTGTTTACCAAAAATGATTTATTTCGACAGTTTTGGTTGTCATTTAATTATAAAACTATTAATTTCTTCTTTTCTTTTTGCCTAAAAATAAATCAGGTTATCCACCTTAGAATTTATAGAAATCCCTGGTACTTAGAGCCGGGCCAAGATGAGTTTGGTACACAACATGGCGACAACAAAAGTTGCGCACAGGCTGTTGCCTAGCAACGACGCTCGGTTAAGCAAAACTTAGTCATTCAGTGGCGTAACTTGGGTCGAGTATATACAAAGTGAATAGAAGTGAATAGAGTGCGAAAAGTGACAATTTTATATAATTATAGTGCCTTGTGATTTATATTTACATATAAGTATTGTGTTTTTGTTGTTGTAATGGCTCCAAAGAGAATCGGATTAAAAGGGAGTCCCTTAATAGTTAAACAAGAGAAATTATATATAATATTACTAAATTTATGGAAAAAGAAGCAAATGAAGGATTTCAAATTCCTCTAAAAAATTATCGGTGAGTATGATAATATAGCATTTATTTTATAACAGTCGTATACATAACAAGTAGTAAGAAGCGTTAAAAGCGTTGGCGGCTAGTGCAATAATTCCACGAGCATATAATTATCTACAATCAGAATTATACATTCATAATAACGAGAAGGTTTTCATAATTTATAACATTTAATAAAAAAATTGTAGATTGCAAATGCAAATACTGAATTAACTGAAGAACAATTGTTTTAAAAACAAACATTTGTTAATAGTATTGCGAATCAACAGTTTCATTTAAAATTAATATTTAAAATATTTACCTATTTCATCAAAAAAAAATTTGCTTTTAAAACCATCTGATTACCGTTTAACATATAACAGATTGCCCATAATTATAAAGGTTTGAATAATTGTTCCATAAGTTCCCCAAAATAAATATGCCGATTTTTCAATTTCTAAAACGCCGAAACTATCGTAACCATAGCGATCACCTAGATTGAAAAATAAGCTTTTACCAATGATACTAAAATTTCAAATATTCAAGTTGAATCCATTGCGTAGACAAGAGCTTGGCCATCAATGATTACATTAATAAATATTTATTATGTATTTAATATATGTAATTTAATAATAATATTGGTAAATTGGTACTTAAATAAGTCCTCTATTTCTTAATAGGTATTACCTGTTAATACGCAATTCCCAGAATTTGAAAATAGGAAGTCAAATATTCAAATTGATCTATTATGTAGACAATACATAATTAATATCAAATCAAGGGTAATTATGGCCAAAACGGGCGTACAAAATAGGGATTGACACAGATAGCTTCACCTCTATATATACAGGGTGTCCCAAAATTAGACGGTCATATTTTAACAGCGTAATCTACATCATAAAATAGGATTAAAAGTTCATATAAACATATGTCGGAAAAAGTTTCTTTTCTGAGATACAGAGTGTTAAAAGTGAAGTCCTGATGATACACTTTTGTAAATATTTTCTTAACGTTTAAAGATAACTAAGTGAAATTTGGTAAAAGTGCTTATCTTTTTACGCTCTATTTAATGGATTTAACCCCAGTTTTTGATCATCTTCATAGGTGGGTAAATTAGGGGGGGGGGCTTAGGGCAAAAAAGTTTTTTTTTGTTGGCAGTTTTTACCATTTTTGACTATAAAATTTGAAAAACCCATGATTTTTTTACAATAAAGTTACTTTTGTTGCAAATCGCTAGGACGCACCATTTTCAAGAAAAAAACATTTGACAGTTTCATGATAAGTTATTCGAAAATGTAAACAATAATTAGCATGTCTGTAAAATCAGAAATTTTATTTTTTTTACTTTGGAAAAACCGGTGACTAAAGAAATTTCAAAAAATATTTACAAAAATATGCCATCAGGACTTCACTTGTAACACCCTGTATCTCGAAAACGAAACGTTTTCGGACCTATGTTTATATGAACTTTTACTCCTATTTTAGGATGTAGATTAATTACGCTGTTAAAATATGACCGTCTAATTTCGGGACACCTTGTATATATATTAACTGTAATTAATAAACTTATTTTCGGTTTAATTAATCTTAATAAATAAAACAAAATAGGGTTAGTTACACCATTTATAACTGAAGAACGGCTAAAACGAGTTAAATGCGATCTTTTATTTATAGAATTCGTCTTTCACCCTATCACCCTGATTTCAACCCAATTGAAAAAATATGGGCTTCTGTAAAAAATTGGGTAGCAGCTAGAAATACAACATTCACTTTAATTAATGTAGAATCGTTAACACGAGAAAGGTTTGCAACATTGCAAGTAGAAGAGTGGGTCAACATTTGTAGACATGTCAAGGAATATGAAGCTACACAAATTAAAAAAGAACATTTGTTGGACTCCACAATGGACCATTTAAGGTTTACAGTAAATACTGGATCATCGGATGAAAGTTGGTTAGAGGATGAAGACAGTGATGTAAGTTTAGGAGTACAACAGCTCTCTGATTTAGAATCGGACGAAAATTAGATTTGTGTCTCTATTTATATGTATTTTTGTAATATATAAGTATTTTAATGTCTTATTTTATTATCACATATACACACATATATAAAAAAAAATTATTTAGAATAAAATTCACATCATAGTACCTAGTTATTAATTAATCATAATACATAATTTAAAATAAAAAAGGTAATACAAATTACTAAACGTCTGCCTCTCCCTCTGACGTCACACCTTCGCGCAGGGTCGAGCACGTGGCTGTACCAATCTCATCTTGGCCGGCCTCTACCTGATATTTACCTCTTACCTTTTTAAAAGTTTTTACCTTTTTTTTCTATCTTTTTCTTCTGTGCTTTTGGAATTGAAGCGTGCTTTTAATTCCGATTTTTCGGTTTTCGCCTAAAATATTAAAGCTTAAGTTAACATAGAAAATCAACAATTACATATTCACGAGAATTTAACTCACCAAGGGATTTTTTTTTTATTTTTTATAGGAAGAACTCTCACAGGCCACCCATCACCTCTTCCGTAAGTACAAACTCCTTGCTTTCTATTTTCATTTATATTTCATATAGTTTATTTCTTGTTTTAGGCATTTTTTCCTGTTATTCTTTTCTTTTTTTTTTTTCAAACCTATAAAATAACCGATTTTTTTTTTTGGAAAAATCGGTTTATTGTTTAATCGTTTTTTAATGTTAATGTGTTTTAATCGATTATTTTCGAATTTTTCAAAGGTATTATATGAAAATGACCGATTGATCGAATATAATCAGTTATTTTATAGAACCGATATTTCGGTTATTTTTTAGAATTATCGATTTATTGGTTAATCAGCTTTTTATAATCGATTAATTTCGATTATTAGAAAATAATCGATAATTCGGTTTTTTTTGTTTTAGTTTCTGTGGTAAATAGACTTGCATGTCTGATGCCATCTTAGAATCGCCTTCTTAATTAATTGGTTATTTTCGATTAAGCGATTATTTTGGAATAATCGAATATTTTTGGTATTTCAGAGATTATTAAATAATCTGTTTCAATGGGCAAAAATCAAAATGGATTAATAGGTATTATCAGTTCTCTAGCTTGTCCTCTATTAACGATTATATTATTTTGTTGTTGATCATACAGAAGAGTTCTTTCTTTGAGCATTAAGTCAATGGGGATTATGCCGGTTATCACCTGAAAGGCAACCGCAGATACCGTTTTGTATGCCAAAGCCACCCGGAGGAGCATTGTTCTTTGTGTTTTCAGAAGCAGATTTCTATATTTTTGTATATTAGTAGCCTTGTTCCAAATAGGGGCGCCGAATAGAATAATGTTGTGCATAGCACTACACAATACCGCTCGTTTGCTGCTACTTGGGCCCATTACGTTAGGCATGATTCTAGTTAGTTTGAAGACCTTTTCGTTGGCTTTATTTGATACTATTTCGATGTGCTTACCAAAATTTCCTATTTCGTCCAGTGTTATTTCTAAATATTTAAGTATTTTGGCCAGTGTAATCTGAGTTCCGTTTAAACTAAATTTAACATGTTTTCTGCGTTTTGCTTTTAATATTATTGCCTCTGTATTATTGGGCTCCAGACTCAGTTGTGTTCATGAATTCAGCGTTTTATTTTGTTTAATAAGCATTTTGCATTAGACTTATATCATCCCGTCCACCTATTATTAGTGCCAAATCATCAGCAGAAGCGAAGCTTAATGTATCATTTGTAAGTTCCAGGCTTACAGTACACTATCTTAAATTAAATTCCATAAGGTTGCTCCTGAGACTGATCCTTTTGGGACTCCAGTGTCTATTTCTATAGTCGCTTCTTTTTCAAGACAGATTTTTCTATTTTTGAGGTAGCACGTTATTAATTAAATCAAATAGTTTGAAATATTTCTATTGCGTAATTCCTCGATTATCAAAACGTGATTTGCTGAATTAACGACATTTTTTACATCTATCGCTATAAGAGGACACCAGTTTTTCTTATACTCCTCTGCACATTCTAAAACATTTACTAGAGCCTAAATGGTGAATTTGTTTTTTGAAAGCCAAATTAGTGTGGGCTAGAACCTTCTTTCTCTTCGATTTCTTTCATCAGTCGATTTTTATAAGTATTTCCAGTGATTTGCTGGGAGCACTTAGCACTAAGCTGCCTAAGAGAAGAAGTATTTTCTGGACTTTTTCCACTTTTAAGGATCAATATGAGTTTTGTTATCTTCCATATTTTGGACAACTCTTGCTGTTAGGTATTTACGCGTTTTTTCCTTTTTATAATAATTATTTTATGTTGATATTATTTCTCATAATTAATTGGATGCTAGTGACCCTTAATATTTTTATCAAAATAGTTTAATTTATTTGTTGCCAATATATTGGGAATCACTCGCGTCAGCGTACATCTGTGCGTTTGTAAAGGACATTTTTGGATTTTTAACAGACGAGTACCGTATGAACCGCTGAAGTGTTCGCACTGAAAAATCGAAATATTTTGTTATTTTGTTCGTCGGTGTTCCGTTTTCCCAAGAAGAAAACGTGTGGGGCCCCCTTCAAGAATTCCAGAACGCAGATATAACACTAGGCGAGTCTCCTTAAAATATTGACTTCTTCAGATTTTTTTTTGTTATTTAAATTTAATTATTCAAACGATCTCCTAAAAGGAATTAAGGTTCTCTTGCAATCCAGAAACTGAGCTATATCTAATGATATCTAATGATAAGTTGATCGCGTCTAGAGACCACTTTGGTAAGCAATCCACTAATTTAATTGCTTCTGTGGGTATTTGATTCAGTTCGGGAGCCTTGTCATTTTTTAATCCGGCTTGGCGCCCATTTTAGTTCTTCTTCGGAGAAAGGAATTACATTTTTTGCAACACTATCGACCATTAGGATTTCATTTGTCCTTGGGAAAAGATCCACCTCGATTTGTTTTTTCTTATCTATGTGAACATCGTAGGGTGTTAATATGTTCAGCTTTTTTACTACCAGTTTGTAGCCATCTCCCCAAATGTTGTTTTCTAACTCCTGACATAGTTCTTTTCAATACTTCTTTTTGGACTCTCGTATTAACTTACCTAAAGTTTGTCTTTTAGTCTTATAGTCTGTTCTTAGTTCTTCTATATTTTCGTGCACTTTATTTAGTGTAGCTGTCCTTGTGGCTTTTCTCCTGGCTTGGTTACATTTTTTCTCTTCTCCGCAATATTGTCGTTCCACGAATATGGTACATTTTGGTTTTTGTTGTTTTGTGCTGCCTTTATATACGTTCCTGATTATTTTACTGAAATTCTCACACGTTGCTACAGTTGTTTTATTTCAATGTTACTTTTAAAAGTTGTGTTTCTTTATCTGTTAATTCTTTTATCAATTTTGTTTCCTTTATGTTCAAGGAAAATATACTGATGTTCGGTAAGGGTTTGTGTATCAAGCACTTGCCATTTGTCTATTTTTCTAGCAATTTTATTTGTGGATAGAGTAACATCAATATATGATTTAGTATCCCTTCTTATAAATGTAGGCCTATCGCCTGTATTATGCACTACCAATTTTTTTATAGATATCCACTCCATCCAGTGTTACTGGAGATTCCCATTCTATTGTTTTAGCGTTTATGTCGCCTAGTACTATAATTTCATTTTGGTTAACTTTGTCCATGATAATATCTATTTCTTGTTTATAGCCTGGAAGGTTTATATTGGGCGATATATAGTAAAAAATAATGGTGAATTTTTTTAGGTTTATTACTAGATGTCTATTTTGCACTTTATGGCCAATAATCTCTAGTTTTTTGTCAAGAATAGTACTGACACATTTGTAATATTATCTTTTAACCAGTCTTTGCCTTTAACTCTTAGGTTCACTATTAGTACTTCAATGCCTAATTGTTTAGCAGTTGCATAAGCCATATCATGAGCTGCATAAGCCCTTTAAACCTTAGATTTTATTAACCTAACTTAATGTATTTTTTTAAATATGTCTATTTGCGTAAAATAAATTATAATAGCAGATCTCATATGATTTAGATTTTAACGGTGATACTGTATATATCCTTAGAAATACCATTAGCCGTCTCCATTAATTCTGAGTCTAGCGTACACGTACCCTTCTCGCACGAAGCACTCCAAACTCAGAACGCTTTATTTTCGAAAAGCATTTCGCATTCAGCCGATCTCCGACCCTCGGGCTTGTCTTATTCCTGTACGGGTATTATTACAGGACCTGTTTATTATTCTCCGGATCTTTTCGATAGACGCGGACATCGCCGGCGGGAAGTTTCTGGCAGGGATGGTCCCATTATTGAATTTTTACTTCGAATTGATGCCTATCATCGCCGAAACATTTAAGTTGTAAGTTGAATTGCTGAGAGATTTTTTTACTCAAACTTGTAGGTTCATTTCATTACCCAGAGGCCAATACGTTATTGAATAGTATATTATGCAACGATCATTTAATGATAACTATTAAGACACGAGTATGAGAATTACGACACGAGCCTTGGCGAGTGTCGTAATAAACCCGAGTGTCTTAATAGCCATTAAATGTGAGTAAGTAATTTATTTTCAAAATTTATTAAACTTATTTTTTTATTAAACTATATTGTTGATGGTACAGTTATTAAAATGCAACTAAGGTACTTCTGATGTTGATAGAATAAAATTTATTGAATTGCTGGTTTAGCTATATTCAATCGAATTTAAAATTTGGTAACCTACGTTGACTTTATTTAGAATAGATTCGTAAATGTAGCTTCCAGTCACTGCTGTAAATTTCAGTCCACCGTGACCTTTTAGTGTGGCGATATCACTACCGGTATCCACTAATATTGTGGCAGAACTGCGGCGAAAGCAGTGTCCGGTATATTAATTTCTTTATCCATGTTTCCAAATTTGTTTATTCCTGCGTTTTGTGTTGTGAGAGGTTTTCTCAACTGGTTAGAAATACTCTCATTTGTGACGTTCGAACTGGGTGTGCTCGGGCAACAGTTTCCTTTAGAGTAGTGTACTCCACTTTACTTGTTGGAACAAGTTCCAAGAAGGGTTGCGGGTAGCAGCAGTAAAAAAAGGAAAATTCCGGAGGGTCAAAGATATTATAGTATAGTTACATAGTTCCTGAAAAGATAGATTTACGACCAGGGAATGAAATGCCAGGTTTTAATTTGACACATATATTGTTCAGTATTTACAATCGTTTTGTTTAATATTCGGTGAAGCTAAATAATTGCATTTACAAGTCCTCCCCAAGTTATTGGATCTAATCCTGAACGAAATTAAAAAAAAATCGTAACGAAAATTAATGAACAAATAAAATTAAAACTCAATTTGACAAATGAATAAAAAGGTGTCGGGAAAACGGCGGTCAAACCAGAAGTACTACGCGGCGTTGTATCAAGTCTACGGTCTTCGACAGGGCGAACTTTCGGAATCTCATGAATTTCTCCTCTAAGTGTCTTAGATCTTTTGAATATTTGGTTATTTCTAAAGCGGGAAATATAGAGACACGGCGGGAAATAGACAGGAGTGGAAGTAATGTGCAACAGAGAAATTGCAAAGCTATCTATGGCCTAACGGACCACAAGATTATTATCCTGGCGACGCAACCCTGTAACAACCAACTTGCCTAAAGACCATTTGTAACTACTGATAGGTCTTTAGCTACTGTTGTTAATGTACTACTTACGGATTAGGGCAGCGCCGTCACCAGCCAAAGGGTCCTGGAGTCCATCCATTCATCAGTGGCAAATAAAAATAATAAAAAAATTAAATTAAAAGAATAAAAAAATCATCCCTTAATAGCATAGTCGAGCGGTTCTTGGTAACTAGTTTTAGACTCTTTTAGTCCTAATGGAATAGAAACGTTGAGACTTCTCAAATGCTCGGAGTATTTTGCTGGTTTGGAAAGGGAGGAGAGATTAATAATAAGTATTAAAACATTAACAAATGTGTATTAACAATAAATATAAAATTTGACAAATAGTCTTAAGAAAAAAATGAATAAAATTCCATTTAGGGAATAAAGCACTATAAATACATAGTAATATAAAGATTTGCATAAGATAAATATAATTCGGGACGAAAATGTAAAATTGGCATTTATATGTAAATCAATCAATTATTATTAAACAAAACACTTTAAAATTGAGTTAAAATATTTACCCATAATTCACATCGTACACAAAACTTTACTCTACACATTACTTTACAATACAAAATGAGAGCTTTCGCCCCTGGGGTAAAAGTTCTGGACCTTAGTTCGAACTCGATTGAGAGTTTACCCAAGTGATTCTTTCTTTTGCCTCCTCTCTATATAAACCAAAACTTACGTGATGGTTGGTTGTATTTAAAAATGTCACGTTCAATGTAGATTAATAACCTGAAGGTTTGTTTCATTTTCATACGTGTCTTTTTAATTATTTAATTTAAACATTAAATACTTATTTAGAATTTTTGGTAAATTCTTTAGATTTTTTTAAATAATAATAATGCCAATTATAACAACCCCTGTGGATGGCGCTCCAGGCTATGTTACCTCGTGTAAACCAGACTCTGGGAGCGAAGCCGAATCAGCCCATTCTACCACGCGGGATAGTCACTATATATCGACTTACAATTTAGAGTCCAGTCAACTAGTCGGGAATTCACTAACAGGCTAACTAACGATGGGGACAGGTATCATATTAAAAAAACCTAAAGAACGTTAACAGTCGCACTGGGAACGGGAGGGTTAGGCAATGACCCCAGCTTATTTTTTTTTAGCATTACCTACCCATTTTTTACTTTTTCTTCAAAATCCTTTTAGGACATTTTTTACGTATTTTTTCAACCCGTTATTATACGGTTTGTTAAAATTGGTAAAATATTTTACCTTTCCCAGACATTTTTATAACGTGTAGTACGAGAAACATGCGTACGTCTCCCTCATAATACCGATGTGCAGTGTTGATAAAGATATTTTTTTTGATTCTGTTTTATTTATGTTTTAATATGAGTGAAAGATATTTATCTGATAGTGAATTGGAGGAAGCTTTTTATGAGGATGAAGATTTTTTGCATAGTGATCTCAAGGAAATCATAGATTCAGATTTGCAAAGCTAATACCAAGAATCCGAGGTCGATCAAGGTAATTTTTTTCGAGAAATAGAAAATCAATAAACTAGTGAGTAACACACAAGTAAATAAACAGCAGGTTTTAAAAAAGCACAAAAGTATATTACGGTAATGTGTCAAATATTTAAAAGAGATTATATTCTATAAGTTTTCATATTTTTTAGCTTAAAATGCTCGGTTAGAGCAGGATGAGTTTTTTGAAGAAATCATGGATCAGGAATCAGCCGAAGAAAGTAGTAGTACAGAGAAAGATACCGAAGAAAATGGTATTCTATTATATTCTCAAAAGAATTAAATAAACCCCAAACATATAACAAAACCACCAATGGACCAAAGAGATATTAGAATAGCCACTTGGAATGCCAATGGTATTCTCCGAAAACAAACTGATATCCAAGTTTTCTTGGACGTACAAAAAATAGATATATGTCTGATTTCTGAGACCCACCTTACAACAGAGTCATACATTAAATTCAGAGGATATAACTTCTATCACACTATCCATCCACCAAATGCAGCAAGAGGAGGAAGTGCGTTAATTATTAAAAATAATATTTCCCACTATGAGGAACCAGGCATCCAAGAACCAGAAAATCAGGTAACCATTAGCACCATTAACAATAAGTGGGGCAAAATTACAATAGCTGCAATCTATTGCCCACCAAGATACAACCAGAAAAAAGAAAATTATCTCAATGTACTCAAAAAACTAGGTAACAAATTTATCATCGGTGGAGATTACAACTCCAAACACACAAACTGGGGTTCAAGATTAACCACAGTCGAAGGAAAAGAATTGCACCAAGCAGCATCAGAACTTGGTTGTACATACCAATCTTCTGAAAAACCCACCCATTGGCCCACCGACGCAAATAAGATTCCAGACCTTTTATATTTCTTTATTCTGAGGAAAATTTCATCAAACTATACACAAGTAAAGGAAAACTTTGATATGGATTCAGACCCTTCTGCAGTAATCCTTACTCTAAGTGATAATGTTTTGAAGAATAAGCCAAACAAACCCTAGAAAATCGGAAAACTAATTGGGAAGGTTTTCAAGAGGACTTAACAAATATTATTCAATTGACCATAACACTAAAAACAAAAAATCAGCTAGATGAAGAACTGGAAAGGTTTATAGTTGAAAGCCAGCAAGCTGTATGGAGGAACACACCAAAAGTAAGAATATTAACAGCTGGACAAAACTATCCTGTCGAAATAAGAAAACTGGCAGCAGAAAAAAGAAAACTAAGAAAGAAATGGCAGATACAAGATCACCAGAAGATAAAAATATATTAAATAGGGCTACCCAAAGACTGAGAAGAGAAATTCTAAATCACAAAGAAGAATCCTTTAACAGATACCTAGTAGGGCTAACAGATGATAAAGAAACTGATTATTCACTCTGGAAGGCAACTAAAAAGATGAAAAATTCGTGTAAACACTGTTTTCCTATCAGAATAGCAGATAACAAATGGGCAAGAGACAATCAACAAAAAGCTGATATTTTCACTGACCACAACAGACGTTCCAATTAGATGAAAATCAAGACACTCCTAATAAGACCATCCATAATATGGAACAACTTGAAATTAGCCTAGTTACTCCCAATAAAGTTACGAAAGAACTTCAGACAAACATCAACTCACAGAAAGCCCCAGAATATGACCTTATTACTGGAGAAATATTAAAGAAACTACCGCAGAAGGCTATTGTTAAATTGACATACCTCATAAATGCAGCATTTCGCCTTAAATATATACCTGATGCGTGGAAAATGGCTGAAGTTATCCTAATTCCTAAGCCAGGAAAACCTCTGAATGAAGTGTCGTCATATAGACCTATATCATTGTTACCGATAATATCTAAGGTATTTGAAAAACTGTTACTAAAACGACTAAAACCAATAATTGAAAATAAAAATCTGATCCCTTCGCACCAATTTGGTTTTAGTAACAAACACTCGACAATAGATCAAGTACACAGGATAGCCGATATCATCGAAAAAGCGTACGAAGAAAAATATATATGCTCAGCTATATTTCTTGACGTAGCCCAAGCATTTGACAAGGTCTGGCAAGCTGGCCTAATACAGAAACTTGAAAAAATGATCCCTAGACAATATGTCGACATTTTACAATCATATTTAACGGGAAGAATGTTTAGAGTGAAGCAAGACGAGGCATACTCCGAAATGAAAGAAATTAAAGCAGGTGTCCCACAAGGCAGTGTGCTAGGACCGGTTCTTTATTTATTATACACCAGCGATATCCCTCAACAACAATCTGTTAAAATAGCAACATTTGCAGATGACACTGCAATTAATCGATGGACAAAAAATGGAAAATAAAAATAAATCAAACTAAATCAGTGCATGTTGATTTTACTCTTCGACCAAATGAACAAAAACAAATAAGAATAAACAATGACGTTATTCCGCATCACGATTCGGCCAAATACCTAGGGATGAACCTAGATGTAAAACTTAAATGGAAAGAGCACAAAAAAAAGGCGTAAAGAACTTGAACTTAAATTCAAAAAAATGTATTGGTTCCTAGGAAGAAAATCCAAATTGACAGTGCACAACAAACTGCTGATTTATAAACAAATCCTAAAACCAATCTGGATTTATGGCATACAGCTATGGCGATGTGCCAGCAAGAGTAATATCAACATGATTCAAGTTTTCCAAAATAAAGTCCTAAGATGTATTGTTGATGCAACTTGGTTCTACCGAAACGATTATCTTCATAGAGACCTGAAGATGCCAACAATCGAAGAAGAAATAAAGAGGTTTGCTGCGAAACATGAGGGTCGACTCCACTCCCACGTCAACGAAGAAGCGCTGCAATTACTGGACAACTCTACACTCAACAGAAGACTCAAAAGGAAGAAGCCATTTGAGCTAGTGCAGTGAACGTTAATGTTAGTGCTAGTGTAAAACAGTGTAATAAATCTTCATGCCAACTTGTGATGCTTTCCTATAGAAACAATTAAGACAGCCCAATGGGGACTTCTTAGATAAGTAATTAGTTTGTAAGATTTTTAGATTAAAATTGTAGGTTAGTCAGTAATGACTAGTAACAATACTCTAACAAAAAAAAAAAATTCTCAAAAAAGATCAAAGTAGTCTTTATTGTTTTTTCAAAATGCCACTTGAAGCGCTTCGACTCTTTTTCGATGATGATACCATTGATTTCATTTTACAACATACCCACCAGAAACTCTCGCCCTTGTTAAAGAATGTACTTCACAATCTTCTTTCATACAAAAACCAAGAAGTTTTGAAAAAGACGAAATATAAGGCTACATAGGATTATAAGCAAAAAAAGATCCACTGATCGACTTATTCAGTAACGAGAATTTGCCAATTTATAAGGATACGTTTTTACATTACCATTTACATTACCATTAACTACTGCCAAAATGTATTAGGTTCAATAATAAAACTATTCGGGAAATTTCAAAAGAATTAGATAACTTTGCTGCAGCAAGAGATATATGGAAGCGTATCACAGGAAAATTTGCAGACTTTTTGGTACCATCATAATCAGTTGTAATAGACGGGGAGCTAATAACATTCCATGGCAGATGCAAATTTCGTTTATATATGCCTAAAAAACCTGGTAGATATGGAATATGCTCTGTGATCCAGAAAACTACTACTGTTTTGCTGAGTCCCATATATATGTAGAACAAGTAATAAATCAGCCCAAAGTATACAACAGTGGTCCGAAAGTTGTAAAACGTCTTGTAGAATAAGCAAAATTGCAAAACAGTGGTCGCGACATCACAATGGACAAGAAGTTTACGGCAGTCCCAATAGCAAATTCTTTGTTAAAACAAAATTTTACAGTCGTGGGGACGATAATGAGTAACAGAAAAGATGTTCTACCAGAACTAAGACCTCAGTATTTGAAGGCTGCAAGGCCTGGTTCTATTCGCTTTGGTTTTCAAGACCGTGAAACACTTGTAAGTTATGTACCAAAAAAAAAGTCCTCACTGTGCTATCTACCCAACATCATGATATGTAAATTCAGAATGAAAAACAAGAAATTATTTTATATTATAACTTCACAAAAGCCGGCGTCGATACGCTTGATAAATGTGTAAGAGCATATAGTTGTCAGCGAGGCATAAGAAGATGGCCGATGGCAGTCTTTTACAATTTGATTGATATAGTTACCTACAACTCCTACATTCTCTTTATAAAAGCCAACGAGAACTAGGCAAAAGATAATCCGTAACAAAAATCTGGAACAAAACTTTTTTTTTTAAATGTTTAGGCAAGAAGTTGTGCCAAATTAATATGAGTAATCGTTCAAAATATAGGAGAATTTGGGATTTTGGGTTTGAATGTCAACAGAACCAGCCCACGAAAAGAGGTTTTGTTCGTCGTGAAACAATCGGACCAGCTACTCGGTCGGTTTTACAAAAAAATCCCAAAAAAGGAAGGTGTTTTATTTGTTCAGGGTTGGCAGATAGAAAATATGTGCAGGCATGTTCTAATTGCTAAAAGTATATTTGTCCTAGGCATATGACCAGAGAACAAATTAATACAATTAGAAAGTGTACGAACTGTTATAATGTTATTCTATTTAAACACTGTTTCATTAAAATTTTTAATAAAATGATTTTTATTATTAAAATTGATTTTAACCAAAATCCTTGATTTTTGAAATTTTTTACATTAGGCTCCTACTTGACTTTAAGAAAATCTGGGTCAGGCGCTAGTCCCCCTGTTCCAAATTCAAGAAAATCTCTATTTCATTTTCTCTGGACCCAGATAGGGTCCCAGTACGACTGGTAATCGTGGAGCTAAAGAAATTTACGAGTGAAATACAGATTCATACTAAACGGCAGCGAAGGAAGCTAAGCTTCACTTTTGCTCAATAGCAAATCCAGAACATATCATCTAAGTTGTTTAGCAAATTAGCCCAATCTACTATGGAAGTAATCACATTTTTCAATAACAACTCAGACAATACTCTAAGTCAGGGAATTTTATAACGGAACGTACAAGAGAAACACTTAGGCTTCAATAGAGCATTTGCCACTTGAAACCCGCCGAAGCATGTATTTTATGCATGATGGAGCCCCACCTCACTTTAGCGTCGCTGTATGGGACCACCTGAATAACGTCTATCGAAACCGTTGGATAAGCAGAAAACGTCCACGTTCTCCCGACTTAACTCCAACGGATTTTTATCTACAGCAGTCCTATATTCATAGAAAAACTAAAAAGAGAAGGTTTGAATAATAGGCGGGAATTGTTTCCTTGTTTATAGTTTATCATATCGCGCTTTACGCGCTGCGAGTACTAAATAAAAGCCGTTTTTACACCCATATAATAATTAAAAAAATGAATAAATTTTAAATAAATCAATAATTTTACTAATGCAATCTTTTAAATATCACTTTAATACAATATATAATCAAATACAGGGATAATTGTTATAAATTTATAAAGTTAAAGCTAAATTTGAATATTATGAGGTGGTGTAAATCTGGCTTTGCTAATAAATTAGGCTATGTTACACAAAAACATGACAGTTGCGGAATATGTAGGTGAGTAAAATTTGATTAATCTTATTTTTAATTTAGTTTTAGTTAGATTTAAGTAATTTATGGGTGTAAAAATATACTGAGGTCCTTAACGATGTCATTAACTTATAATAAATTTACATTATCATGTGCTGCTCCAAATTGCAAAACAAATATTATTTACATACACTTAATAAGAAATTTTTTACTTTTCCGTCCATTATTACCCTTAGAGATAAATGGTTTGATATTTTAAATATTCCCTACACATCTAAAAAAAAACTATTGTGCGAGTATCATTTTGACGAGAATGTCTTTACCAGGACTTTGCCTACTAAGCTACTTAAATTTGCCTTGCCATTGGCTTTGAAAACATCTGTTTTAAATAGTTTAATAACACCTAAAAATTACAGCACCAATTGTCAGGCAGATGATAGTAGTTTGTTGACAATTTAAATTCATTTTTAACTTTTAGTGATGAACGTGGTCTGGCCAAGAAAATGAATTGGCTAGCCTTAAAATTAAACAATGCAATGTCAATTCACTTCATAATACTGAGTTTGATATTCAGACTATCACTTATGTAGCTGGATTTGTAGTCAAAAAAATTAATGGAATTGATTGCGAAGTGTTTTCGGGAATTTAAGAACAGATTGTAGAACCTCATCATAGTTTTACACATTTAAAGGAATATGATGCAAAAAGACGTTTGATTTATGCGCAAAAAGCAATTGTTTAATTTTTGGGTACTATTCATGATTGTATTTATCAAATTCTACCCAAATATGGACATATAGAACGCATTGTTCAAAAACTAATTTTACGAACATGTTAATTTTGCATGGTTCACTTGCCTGCCGAGAGCATAAATCAGATGTTTTTTTTTTAATTTTTGAAAATCTTTTGTACCTACCTTTCATTATAAGAAAATATAAGGATATTTCTAAGAATGTAAAAAAGTAATATCTCTGTTAATTTTTAATTTTAAGATACACACTTTATTTTTTGTTTGTTTTAGTTATTCCTGAGTATGGAGATTTTTGGAATGGATATTGCAACTACAATGGATTGAAATAGATGGGTAAAAGGATAGTAAAGTGGTTCAGTGCCAGAGTTGCCTAACT